>VUJU01000169.1:31211-58169 GCA_009835225.1 Aphis craccivora | reverse complement strand
TTCACTTTTACATCGGAAACCACCCCCAAAGTTTGAAATTGGAGCATTATTTCGACTAGTTATGCTGTAAACAGACACAAAAAAAAAAAAATTCACACACATCATTGTAAAATCAATACATTCATCACTTCGTTCAGAATCTAAAATGTATACTATCGTATAAAAATTGAAAAAACTAAAATATACATACATTTTTTTTATGTTTATTTGTTTTCATTTAAAACTATGTAAAATTTATGTATGTTTTTAAAAACGTTAATTTTTAAATGATGAGTGGTTCATAAATCATAATAAAATAATTCTAAAATAATCCCTTTATATATTATTTTGTGCTGTGGGTAACGATATAGATATATTTGGAATAAACAAACTTTTACTTATTAAATCGAAAATACTCCACTAAAGTCAAACAATAATACACAATGATAGTTATAATGTTGTTTTATGGAATACCATAATTTTTATTCAAAAACTCAAACTCAGGATTAGTTTGAACTAATAACCAAATATCTATTTTTGTAAATATATCAAACAACGATTTGGCACTAGTATACAATAAATATTTTTTTTTTTAGATAGGTAGAATTTTAAATAAATATTTACAATATTGTTTTCAGTGATTTCTATTGTTATCTACATAGTTTTTAAGTTTAAAAATTAATTTAATATTCTCATTTCATAAATTTTAATTTGTTTTCGTCAATAACTTATTATTACATTTTATATTTTTAAATACAAAGACTATGATTTTCCATGTTTGAAAAAAAATAAATTACGAGTATGTACACAAAAGATTTTTTCTACTATAAATAACAAAAAAGAAGTAGGTCATGCTACTTTAGAATTTATATGAAATAAGAAATCTTTAATTATTGTATTATAGGTTTTTATTTTAATATCTATTAGGCAGTAGTAAATATTAAATACATATTAAATATGTAATATTTATATAGTAATAAAATATAATGTAAGGTACGTAATTAATTAACTTAAAATGTTTCGACGCCAAACATAATTTATAAGCTAAACTTTAAGCAGTTTAAGCTATTGAAATTATAGAACTTTAAAATAAAACTTTAACGTTTAAAGTTAGCATTTAAATCAAAAATTTATAATTTAAATTGCTCATGCAAATAAAATAATGTTAATAATATTATTTATTATTTATTATTAATAAACTTATTGAATTTTTTATGTTTTTTTAAAATAAATGCGGTTTAGGGTATATAATATTCATCTGAATTTGTGTTTTGAGAAAAAAAATATTATTTCTTTTAAATCAACATTAAAAAATATCTTATATATTATTATAAGATATTACATCCTAGTATCATACATATATTATTATTATTATAGCATAATGAAATATAAATTGCATTTACTTATTTTTGTAAGATATTATGCTTCAACTATTACAAACAAAACATCGTTATATTATACTATTGAAATATAATTACTGTATAACAAATCATTAATTTTCACTTTTTTAAATTAAAAAATATACCTTTACCTATATTATTATATTATAGTTGTATAAATCATTGATAATTTATTTAAGGGAGATTGAATGTAGTTTTGAACATATTTAAATGTATATATTGTACAACACGCATGGTATAAAAGGTATCTAATAGTAATTCGAGAAATGCATATTCTAATTGATTCGGTATTGGTTATTTATGTAGAATAATGTAATAATGTGGTTTCAGATTTCGGTGTTTATATACCAATAATTGGTACGCGCTCGAATTACACGATAAAACATTGTCATCGATATGCATATATTATATAGTCACAATAAGAATATATTCTACTTTTCTACTTGTATTTATTATTATTCAATTTTTACGTTAAGCTAGTAAACAATTCAATAACCACTGATATGTTCGGAAATTCGGATGTTAAAACAAAAGTAGTGAATAGTTATAAATATTAATAATATATTAATATGTTGTCATATCGAGAAATAACATAATGATGAAAAACGCTCATTGGATTTACTGGACTCGTATAAATGTTCAACTATTTCTTACATTTTATTAATGTGTTCGTTTTTGTGGACAAATGCATTTACACAAGAAAATAAAACCCGAGATGAAGATAAAAACGGTTCATTCAGGCGGTCCAATTGAAATAAACTTATAAGGATTCTATTATGGGCCGAAAGATTATTTCGGTGATACTGTTATTTCTTTTTTTTTTTTTTTTTTTGCAAGGGTGACCATCGATGTTTTATGAAGCTGATTGCCAATGATATAAATCATCGCCAATAATGTTGCTGTTGGAAAGCTATAATGATATTATTTTAATTAATTAATTGGACCACCACCTGTTCTGAAGATGTAGATATGTATATTATGATTCACGTAGTTCACTTTACAACACGCGGTACACACTAAATTATAATAATAATATAATATATAATTTATATATACTGGATAATTTTTTGAAATTATTATATAAGTGCATTAAGATATTTTTTTCTATTTTATAGTATGTATTATAAATACTTCGAAATAACTTGATAAAAGATAGAACTTTTTTAAGATAATTGTTTTGCAAAGTTATGTTTAGTAACTGATCACTTTTATTTCGAAAATCACAAAAATGCAAAGAGGAAAGATAAAGGTAGCAAGGTAAAACAAATTACCATCTATTTTAAATATAAATATAGTATAGTATATACATTTTACTTTTTAATTCTTTAAGATTGGCGTTGAATATCTCATAGTAAAAAGTTTCGTTGGAATGCGTTTCGAGCAGAACTTTGTAATGGTCCACGTTTTTAAATACCATACGCAACAATTACGTGCTCTGCCAGAAATCTAAGCAAGAAAATCCATCGTTTGAAGTAATATAGAGTATTATAATTCACTTAAACATTCCAAACACTGTTTGAACAAGTTTTGGCGCCTCGCGAAGTGATTTTATATATAACCAGGTGAACGAATACCTAATATTAAAATGACAGCCCTGCTGTAACTGACAGGCAATCGGATTACTGTTGTACGAGTTACATTACTATTACTAATATATATTTGCGGTAGGTATACCTTATACAATATCTCGTTCGTACATAATACAATAATACATAGGTATATATACTATTGTCGATAATAACTTGTATAAATGAAATTGTCAATGATATTGGTCATTGTCACCGACGATCGAATGCATTCATATAAAATATAGTAAAACCGATACGAAAACAACAATGATAAAAGTAATAATGATAGAATACAAGGAAAGCCACCTGTAGTGGGCAATATTCCTTCGCGAGTCGGTCATTTTATCGATAAAGTCCTTCTAAATATATTATACAATAATATAAATATATCATGATATCTATAGTCTTATATATTTCAATAATTTTATGTAGATTTACGGTACCAGGAAAACGGTTGTCCTATTTTTTCGCGCCATTTACGAAGTCAAAAACGGACATGCGTTACGAACTTAAATCGATATTTTTTATTCAAACAATGTTTTATCTTTCAACTAAAATTGCTCAAACCATGTTCAATTATTATTTATTAATTATTTTTTTTCTTAATCACACTGTTAAACCATTAGGGATACATCAAGGATGCTGCAATAATGCAATGTAATAGGTGTATTATGTAAAGATAAAGTGTGATGTTTAAGTAGGTAATACCTATTATTATTCGTTGGATAAATAACTATATTGAATATTCGAGATAGTGTAACGATTATAATTTACTTTACGGATCAATTTTTCGATAAATATTATATTCATATAATCATTTGGTGGGAGTATAAAAACTATAAGATTAAAAAAAAACACATTATAATTCCTAATAAAAGTCACATAATTATTTAATTATCTAATAATCATTTTTAATCGTTTGACTTATAAATCATAAATAAACATTAAATTACGTTATATAATAATAGCTTCAGAATAAGTTATAGGTAGCTTATACTTATAGCTAACAATTCTAAAGTTTAATATTTGTACTTAATTTGTGATTTTACATTCAAGAAAAAAAAATGTTATCGTTAAGAATTATAGTTAAAAGCAATCAAAAAAGAACTCACTCTATTATTTAGTTGTAAATATAATTTTATCGTTGAGTAGGTCACAGTAATCGATGTGTTAAATTTGAATTCAATGATAAGTCATTGTATACTGTTCTAAACGATTCTCAGCGGAGACACTATATATTAGCCTAGGTATATACTTCCAAGGATATTTTATTTTACATTATATTTCTATTCGTAATAATTTATTTTTCTATTATTAATACACAGCAGACTGCACTAATTTCTATCAAAAACATATCTCATGTTATTAGTTGGATATTAATTATTTTAGTATTATTTCGTATAACATTATGTCTATAAAATACTTATACCTACAGATATTTGGTGAAAATGCCAAGTCTACTTGGAAAATAAAAGCAATTGATTTTTTTAAAGACTAGTTTTGTTTAAATATTCTTATTTTTCCTGAACGTTTTTAAAGCACTATAAAATATCAACTAAACCCAATTTGATACCGGAAATTAACTTTAAAGTTGAAGATCTGAACATTTAAGTGCCTTAGAAGGTGATGACTGACATACATATTATATATAAATAAAATAAACGCATATCGTTGTAAAATCAATATACATTCACCCTATGGTAATTTTCCGATTCTAAAATAGCCAAATACAATTTTTCATAGTATTCTTTTTAAATTTAATCTTTACAATAATCGTTTATAACGAAAAACGTCTTTGCGACTACGACATCCGCATTCTTATATCTATTATACTTCTACATAGTACAGTGTGCAAATGTCTGTTGCAACTTTTAAAATAATCTTTGTTGTATCTATTTCTGAACCTATATAAAATAACATATAAAACAAACTTATCCTCTGAAATGCTAAAACAAAATTATTTGTTTTTTAAAAGCCCTAAAAGTAATAAATAAAAAAATAGCATAGAATATAATAATTTGACATACGTATTAAATTTGTATTTTTTTGTTCTAGGGTCGTAATTTTTAACTCAAAAGTAAAACAAAAATATATATTTATTATTTAAAAATGATAAAATATATTTATATATTATATGCATTGAGTTTTATAACTGAAAAGTTTTACGAATTATATATTCAACCAAAATTATAAATACATAAACAATTTTAATGTATAAGTATTGTTCTAGATAATGAAAAATTAAATTATTTCAAAATTGATTTTAGGTACATTAATATATTATGTATGCATATAATTATTCATAATATTTAGATAGTCTATACAAGTGAATAAATGTATTTAAAATATTAAATGTTATAATAAACTTAGACCTACTTGATTTTTGATTGGATCTCTAACGGATGATTAATTTATTTGTTCAAGTAGGTAGGTACTATTACTTCTGGAGTGGTAAATTATCATAAATCCGTGGCCGCATGACTTTTATATGTATACTTAAAGCCTATTTTATGTCATATTTTATGAGTTTCTCAAAATATTTTTTCTTTAATTATATAATTTTCTTTATTTATGTATATACTTTTTAATAAATTTCACCGTCAGTATTACGAAATGTTTTCAGTTTAGGTCATGATTTCTGTAAATGGCGATTACAAATGGCCTCTCGAGTTACAAACAGGCGCACTTGAACAGATGCCATACCCATAATAATTACCGGGACGTGATACAAGAAAAAACGACATAATAATTGAAAGTATTTTATTTGCTTTCTTCACAATAGCTCACAATCTAGTTTTCATTGTCGTGTATACAGGTGGCCGAGAAAACGGATAGTCATAGGCAATACAATAAAGATAGAATAATATGGTTGGGGTAACAGACGTATGGACATTTTTTTGATTGATTATCCACATCATCGTCATCGGCAATTTGTTCGAAATGTCAAGTACGTCTTGTGCATTTAATTCAAAACATTTAATCATAATTTTGCCATTTACAATGTTTGTAGTCTTACCGTTAAAATTTACTTTCCCGGATAAAGTTCTTACTAATACAACACTATTAAGCAGTAAGCACGAATTATTAATGTTTTATTTCACAGTTATGAACCATTTATATAAATTAATGTAATAACTTTTATTAATATAACTTGGGAAATTAATTTTTACTTTTGAACCAACAAATTTCAATTTCATACATGCACCTTAATATTTTACACTATGTGTTCTAGACAAAAACCTGTAGTACCTAACATTTTAATTTATTTTACTTTACGTTTATCATAATAATTGTAACAATTATTATAGTCGATTATAATAATATATACTTATATTTCAGTAAATGTTGGAATGCTTATTGCTTATGCAGCAAATTCAAGAATTAAATATTTGGAATGCCTATATAAAAAAAAAGAATTTATGACTATTTGAAGTAGTTTGTTTTTCAAAAAAAAAAAAAAAAAAAGAGCTAGTTTATTCTGATCAATATTAATAAGTTGGCAATGACGATTAATTAAATATAAATTCAAAAAAAAAATGCGAGGAATTTGCTAGTAATCATTAACACATAAGGTATGACAATGTTGTTAGTATTCAAGGCTGGGGGACAAATTATTATTATTATTTTTTAAAACTAGTTTTAGTTTAATTTTATGTTTTCTTTTTTAATATTGGAAACCATAGAAAAGGAACTAAATTAAGATAACATTTTTAAAAAAGTAACTAGAAGTTTAGTAGGTATTGACTATTGTTCATTATAATACTTACTATGTGATATTTTTTTCCCCATAACAAGTGAATTAAAGTTTATTATGGCTTACATTAGTCTCAAATTTCAAATTCAACCAATACATTCCAC
Source organism: Aphis craccivora (assembly GCA_009835225.1). Classification (NCBI taxonomy): domain Eukaryota; kingdom Metazoa; phylum Arthropoda; class Insecta; order Hemiptera; family Aphididae; genus Aphis; species Aphis craccivora. Next base: position 51,364 of record VUJU01000169.1, on the reverse strand, counting down.
AATATATTATCCGAAAACACAACTTATTTTCACTAACGTGAGTATTTTGGTACACAAATCATAGTCGTAAATCGTAATCAGTCATAGAGCAAAATATTCTAACTTTATTAAACAATTAAAATACAGATAAATAATAATACATTTCTTTGTTTTTAATTCTATTTAATTAATTTTGTCTGACTGAAATAAGAAGCAACATATTCAATTATATTATTGTTATAATCATAGTAAGTTAAACATTTTTGAACAACCATGTCACGTATAAGTTACTCTTAAATCTGTATACTTTAATCTTTAATCACACTAAGTCGTGTAACTTGAAAAAAGTCACTCATCTGCCGTAGTTTTACATTAGCTACATTTCAAAAATCAGTTAATTAACTCGAACCTAACTTTTAACTTGTAAGCTCGTTAATAGGTACTAAATTTTCCCGTTAACAGCGGCTAAACACGAGTATAATGACGGATTGGTATTGACGCAATATAAATTGTACGGTGTCAAAAATCGGCCGAATCCACTGGTACGCACACCTTTGATATCTTAAAAGTTGACGTCGTCCGGATTCGTCTTTGATGTAATAACAAGTGTATATTAATATTATGATAACCGTAATATTGTGGCCCACGCTTAATATTGCAAACGCTGTTGAAACGCGGCGTACCAGTGACAACCGCTCGCCGCGGGTTGTCGCAACAACATATTATTATAATACGGTTATTAAACGCCAACCATGTACGTGGTTGTCATTATTATAGACCTAATAGCTGCTGCATATTATATGCGTGCATACCTATATCTAAATCTAATTCTATATATACATGATACGAGCATCGTGCACACATTGAATTACTGGTATCGGAATGTAGGCAATGGTAGAGTGTAGTTCATATTATACAGAGTGGTTTACTATAATAAGCAATAAGCATGTTCGATTTATTATTATTTTTTTTTTAAATTCGTTATTTAAATAAAAAATTTTCTGAATTTTTTAAAGACCTGCATATTTGTATTTATTTAAAAATATATAATAGATATATAATATTGACTTTCGTATTTCGATTGATCTAGATGTAACAAAATTTTCAAAAAAAAAAATAATACTGTATTAAAAAATGTACAGGAAAACGGTGATTCTTATTTCCCGTTGAAAAATAATGAATTTTAATATTATAAAAATATAAGTATTTGAAAAAATGACACTCGAGTATATTATAATACTATTATTATATATAGAAGTATTTCAATTTTCGAAAATTCCAAAAAATCAGTACTTAAATAAATTCATTATAAAATAGAAACAAAATGGGGAGATTATATACGGCGAATCACCCTGTATAATAATAATAATATGTAATATCTACCGATTTGCCATGTGTGTGTTTGTGTATTCGAACTTGTTATGTACCTACATATTATTATATATCGCACCGATTTCGTCGAACCGAGCACTTGGCACTTGACATGGATCTTTCGGTGTCAGGAAAACCGTTTATAGGTCTTATATCAACCGGACAAGGTTATACAAACGCGACCGGCCATGTACACCCGTATACTAATATTATATTATTATTATTATTATTATTGTACTGTTTTCCCGTTCTCGTCAGATTTCGTCACGCCGAGCATAAAGCCCGCGCCCAAGAAGAGTCGGCAGTGTATAGTATTGGGTTAGGTACACAACCGTATATATTCTATAATACCAATTATACGTATTATTATGCTATAGACATTCGGTTATCTCCGGTTGTTATTCAATTCGAAATCGGCAAGTCCACTCGTCCTGGAGCGTATAATTTCTAAAACTAATTCAACTCGATAAATACTCGAGTAAATGAAAAAAATATCATTTACATAAAAAACAATTATTTTTATCATACGAATCGTTCACTGTTCAGGTTTTCAATTTTTATTTTTACAGACCAATATTTGATTATTACTGTTATTTAACGTTACTGTTGTCTATTTGAATTATTCTATTGTCAAAATATTGTAATTAGTTTTTAAATATTTTAAATTGATTTTAACCCATTTATAAATTAATAAATAAATAATTCATTGTACTTATAAGAATGGAAAACAAATAACGAATATAGTTCTAATCGTTAGTCGTTTTATAGACTTATTACTTATAAGCATGTATTATTATAGCATGTAATATTTAGACGAGAAGAATCTAATGTTAGTGTTAAAACTACTTAATTAAGTTATAAATTATTATAAAGTTAAGCTATTTAACACTAACGACGAGTTATCGTATTATTTCGTAGTATTTTTCGTTACATAATTATATTTTATACACATTTTTTTATTTTATAGGAATATTACATCTTTATTATAATATTATATAAGGTCAAAAATTTAATACTTTTAAGAATTTTCACATCAATCTACAAAGGGAGAGATGACGCCTATATTACTTTAAATTATAAATTAATATTAAAATAAAATACTTAGTAGTTTCTTTGAACTTTTAATTTCGTAATTTTGTAAAACTTTGTATGTTTTATATTATTATTTATTTATTGGTGAAATAGTAAAAGTTCCACTATTAAATACCTGTTAATTACGATTATCTGTAAAGAAATCTATATTTTTAATACAATTGTATATCATCAAACACATAATATCCTATAATATAGAGTAAAGCCGTATGCTGTATTATAGGTATTTTACTAATTAATGTTAATAAATTGCGTCAATTTGAACTCTTAACCATAGATTATAGGTACCAGATACCTATAAACACTTATATATGATAAAGTTTTTTTTTAAAAATATATACATTTTTATTTTGAAATAAATTCATAATAATAAATTGAACTATAAGCAAGATAAAATTAATATTGTATGTACACAAGGCTATAATTTTAATTTCAATAAATATTAAATATGATACAAAAAATCAATACATTACTATAACTAAAAAATAAAACGGTTTTAGAATACTATTTTAAGATACCATTAAAATTACTAGACTTTTATTTGATGAAAATTAATAGTATAATATTCTAGGCCCTAGCCATACAATAACATTGATTTAATGTCGAATGAATGTATGCACTTGATTATCTACTTATTTTTATATGTTATAAAAGTACCACAATTTATCAATGTACTATTCAATTTTGTAAAATAATTTCAAACCAATTTTTATATTTTAATATTAAATGATGACAGTAATAAAATAACAAGGTCGTGTGCAAAAATTGGGATGATAATAAAGGTTGAAACCATTCTTTTTTTTTTTTTGATGATGAATCAAGTATATAAGTTTTTATTTTCTGAGCATAGGATGGTTATAAAGTTATATTAACTTTGTTGTTTAGCAGTCAATCAACATGTGCTAATCTTAGATGAATAGTATAGACATGATATTTTTCATATAATATTTAATATTTTAAATTGTAATATTATCAAGAAATATGGAATCATAATTTAAAACCATCGAAAGTTTTCTTATTTTAAAGTTTACCAGTAAAATATTATTATATTGCAATATTTCACTATTAGATTAGGTTATTGGGTAATTTTTTTCGACATTTCAGTATAGGTGATAAAAATTTTTTCGATGTGCATAGTAGTTGACACGGTTTAAATTATTAATATCATATAACTTAGTTTTTAATAAATATTATAATAATAATCACAATTGAAAAAAAATTAAATTAAAATTGAATTTCAAGTTTTTTATTTTTATTATTATTATTTTTTAATGTGTTCTAGTTTTATAAGATATTATTTTAATAAATTCAAAATGATTTTTATTTATTATTTATTTATTTATTTAGAAAAATGTATTTTAAATTTTAATACTACCTAGATGAGTTAAATTTCTATTAAGCTATATTATTGTAAACAAATCCATTTTGACTTATTTCATCAATAATAACCTATGCACTTGAAGTTTCTAGAATATTTCTACCTTAAAAAAAATCTATCAAAAATACATTTAAAAAAAATACTCAGTTTATTCAAATAAAACGGAATTAAAAACAATCAATTATTATAATGTATATTCCAATCATCTGATTGACTGTTGCATAAACTTTCGTTACTTGAACTTGATATTTCAAATGCTATACGTCTTCTCAAAATCATCGATAATTCATTGGAAACGTCTTGCTTTTTTGGAGCAAGTCGAACCGTCTTTTTTAAACACACACCTATTATAATTATTGATTATCGAGTAAATTATAACGCATATTCAATATGACTTGGCTAACCCTTAATTATTTCACTCATTAGTTCTTCGTGCAACTTTGGTGATGGTCGATTAACAATTAATGCAGTCTTCAAAATTTGATCCAATGTCATTGATGTAGACGGTTTATCTCTGCTAATAGACATTAAGACACTATATTTAATTAAAAAGAATATTTTTACGAATACTTCATGTACATATAATTTTTAGTTTATAAAATACAAAGTTAAAAATAAATAAAATATCGATTAATAATAATGATAGTCGTCAATGTATATTGAAATCTCTATGTCTAGGTACACATATTTTTGGCCAGTTACATAACCGATAATATGTTTATATCTTGACTTCTCGGTATATTATTTCAGAATAAAACATACATTTAAATAAAAAAGTAAAACAAATACATAATTATATAATAGTGCTGAATATATAGTTATTGTTTTCTGTAAAATACAAATTACGAATTTTATATATTTCAAGTAATTATATAGGTAATGTTTAGCCACGTGTAATGTTCCAGATTACGTAGTACATGTACCGGTGTAAAATACGAAATGTTTTGTACGACAACTTGTATACCTGGGTGTATTGTTTAAAATAACAGGACGGCTAAAAGATTAAAAGTACCTACCTATCTACATGTGTAGAGTTTTTAAAGTCTCTTATTTAAAACACGATCAAAAATAATATTATTATGGTAACTATATTGTACCTACTTATATATTATAATATTATTAACATTTTCGTAAAATCTTTACATACCTACGTAATATTTAAAAAATATATATATTTTTTAATTTTTTCCGCTTATTATACTTTGTTAGTAATGCAATCCTTGATGACATTTTATTTCCGTACACGCTTTGAACAGCTTAAATACATGATTATAATAGATTTACAACAAACTAAACTATTCCTTTGACAGAATAATTAAATGCGGTAATTGTTTAAAATGTAAATTAATTAAACTTTATGTTCATTGTCAAAAGCAGATAAAGACGTAGATGTAGAAAAAAATTATAATTTCAAATGAAACGAAAAATATTGACATAAACATAAAACGACCATCATCGACTGATTTTCATATAATATGAATACATTGCATACGGAGAAATTAAATACCAATAGACGAAATAAATATATAGAGGCTAATTATTTACCCATGATAGGTTTCTTGAAATCTTTGAACAATATTATTTATAATCCTATACAGAAATATTTTTCATAATTGATTTATTTTACAATAGCGATTATACGGCAATCCGATGTTTTAGATTGTAGTTATACCTATTTTTTATTCGTTATTATTAATTGTTTAATTTAATTTATTATTTTACTGGAGTATTCATTCTACCAAAATATATGATAAATATTAAAATACCGATTGTACATATATAAAATATATTTATTTTTAGATCAATATTATTATATAATAAACGTTTGAAATGTCTTAAATAATTTCGAATCAATTCATACCTCACTACTATTAATTACTGCACTTTTAACGCTTTTTAAATGGAAAGTTTAACGTTTTCTATTCGAAAGACAGAATAATAATGATAAAAAAAAAAAGTTGCAATTAAAAAAAAACCATACAAACTGTGTATATAGCTATAGAGATTATTATGTTTTTAAAAAACGGGTCGAGTGAATAATATAATATAATATAACCGTTATCGGAGACCGCCCAACGAATCACTTCGTTAGTGGAATTATGTAATATCGATGACTTAGTGCACACACTTCCACATTGTTTCGAGATACACTTAATGAGTAATTAGTAATATTATTTACTTTCAAATTATCGTGAAAATCGCAATCACCGAAATTGCAAAAAGAAAAGAATCCCCTGTTGAAATAACAAAAAACCAATAACATATTTCGCTCGATTTCCCAATATGATTTCGTGTTTACAGTGACTCGTCGTGTGTACAAAATGTGATCGATGCTTGTATGACGTATATAGAGGTGCAAACGGACGCGGCGTCCGCGGTCCGACGGGCGTTGCGCGACTGCAACCGCTGCTTGAGCCCCGTCGACGGTCCTGCCGTGGTGACGGGCCGAAAGACGTTCATCGGTCCGAGGTCGCTCGGACAATATCGTCGCCATTATCACAATAATAATACAATATCGCTACGACGGTCATCGTATTGATATTACACCTATTTTTACAATCGTATGCCTACTCACGTCGACAAACGTCAATAATCGGCATATTGTGTAAGCGACCTCACAAAGCCCGACTTGTCACCCCTCACCACCCCCCTGCCCATCATATTAATACCCTTTCCTCCTTGTTTGCCGTTTCTGACCGGGTGCGGTGCCCGTTTTACTGTTTTGGGACCGTGATCGAGTTGACTGCGATGACGACGGCATGCCGATCTCGTCCAACTTTGCGAAATCGTTCTGCCAAGCCGGTCGTCTCGGAGAAGGGTAGGTCGTGGGTGGGTGGGGGCTGAACAGCCGCGAACGGGTATAAAAGCCGTGCGTCCGATATCCAAAGTCATCAGTCATCAACAGCTCGTCCAAGTCTCCGACAAACGACAACCTCAAGCAATTTAATCGTATATATTATATACATTACCCACAACAATCACCGCCACCATGCAATTCACAGTGAGGGTCTTATCGCAGTAGCATATTTTTTTTTTCATTTTTTATTACCGAATTATCTCACGTTTGTTTGTTTTTGTATTTGTCGCCACCAATCCAGGTGTTGATCGCTTTCGTGCTCGTAGCCGCCGCCGTCGCTTCCCCAATCGCCGACAAGCCCGCTGCCGACAAGTCCGAATCCGTCAAGGACAAACGCGCCATCTACGGTGAGTCACAGCTGCGACATCGCTCGCATCGCCGTCGTTATAGTTATTATTAACATTATATTGACAGTTGCGACGTCGATATTACGCTTATGTAATTTAATGTGACAGCGATAGAAGTATAGATGTATTAATTCATGTCTCGGCGTCGTCGATACGTATAAATAAATGTAATAAATATTATACACTTCGTCACAGCAGACGACTGCATAATATCAACGGTTTTTTTAAACGTATTCTAAACGTCACGACGATGATCTTCTGTCGTCGTTCAACTCCACATAATATTATTATATTCGTGAGTTTTTCATATTCTGTTTTTTGATCATCGCAGCCGTCGCCCCGTCAGTATACCACGCCCCAGCCGTCTACCACGCTCCGGCCGTCTACCACGCACCGTCCGTCTACCACGCACCAGCCGTCTACCACGCACCGTCCGTGTACCACGCACCAGCCGTCTACCACGCACCGGCCGTCTACCACGCACCGGCCGTCTACCACGCACCAGCCGCCGCCACTTCTTACTCCAGCGTCAGCATCTCTCACCCCACAGTGGTCGCCAGCGCCCCAGTCTACGCCCCAGCCCACCCAGTGTACTACCACCGTCGCTGAGAGGACTGACGGCACGATTATGGTAAGCGAAAACGGCACCGCGAACTAACCCCCTCCGTGTGTCGAGTCGTGTTTTTACATACCTGCATCCGTTGTCGTTTCGAATCGTCGAACTTGGAATTGGCAGGTTTACGCCGACTGATTGCGACATAAATACCGTTTGATGACACGACACGAAACGCGAGAGGGGTGGACGTACGGTTGGCCCGAGTCGACTGATGGGTTATTGTCGGTAACGTGTTGCCGCGACGACCCGAGTCGTCCAAAACTAGCACAGACGCTTGAAAAATACGAGTTTACCGAATAGCACACTCGCTAATTCGAGTTCGATATAATACATTTTGCGTTTCTTTTCCAGATTCTGAAAATATTTCACGAGCCGAAGACATACCATCCGTCCGACTACATCGCTGCTGCAGTTGATGTGCCCGTTGAAAATTTCAAAATTTTTAATCGTACAACAATATTATAATATGTGTAATTAAATTATTACAGTGTTGAATTCATCCACTCAATAATAAAAATCTCTATATATATATATACAATACACGTGTTTTATGATTATTTTGTTCCGTGCATACTGCATATATAAATTCCTGTCCAGATAGTAAATACATACCTATCCTCATTGAAATGTACATGCGGCGTACTGTATGGACGCATGTTATGATGTCGAGGTACCTCTAGTAATTTAAAATCGACTTGAACAATAAATTATCCAAATCTGTTTTGATTGCTTACTCGTTCGAATGAATGCGAAAAGTGCCTCTAGTTCTAGTAGATCCGCTTCAACAAGCCTTGGGCAGAACTCAAACGTGGTTAGTCTTCCCTTTAGTCGCTTTCGTAATTGTTTTTCGGTAATTGTTTTAACGAAGAGCCTCTTTGTACGTTGAACATACTCTAAGCTAAAACAATTTAACGATAAAAGCAAATCGTTTTCGATTTCTCAAATAATTGTAAATTAAAAAAATAAAGAAGAAAAAAGTAGATTTTTAATATGGAGAATTGTTAAAATATCTACTTAAATTATAAATTATTTATACGGTTTCTCGTCTTAATTTGGAAGTTTCAAAACTGCATACCTATATATTTCACGAAACGACATTCATTTCACCGTTTAAACGCAACATGCATTTATCTATGTCTAACTAGTTCAATACGTGTTGTTAAAATATTTCTTATGAAAATAAACTATTAATGTGAAATAACGGGTTGAGTTAAATGTTCGGTTGTACACGAGCCTACGCCTTACACGTCTATGGTCTAGAGGTTATATAAATACATGTAGAAGACAGTTCGCCTGGTTATAGTTGGTTTTTTTTGCCTGCAAACGAAAGCTTAACGCTATGCGCGTACGCTCACGTGCGCATCGCATTTATTCGCAGTCATACCTTTTGCAATTAACGATATTGGTACTCGACGTAATAGACCTAAAACGGTGAATAACTGCAAAATGACGATAAGTGTTGGTTGGTATTTTTGCCAACCGTAGGGACGAATTTTTACACACATACCACCCGCAGTGTGACACCCTTCTTATTCATTCCGCCTAAAATCATATTTAAGCGCAGTTAATAATATATGCATTAAGCGTTTGCATTTTGTAGTATTAATTACTTGTAGTTTTATGTATACGTATATATTTATATACAATTAAATTAGTTGCCTATACAAAACTATACAAAGTTATAATACAATTTAAATGTTTAACGGTTGTTACTATACTTGAGATTCCATATTATTTACCCAGTTGAAAGTTATCGTGTAAAACTAAAATATACATTTTCTAGGTATATTATATTTAATGTTTATGTTACTTACGTATAATACCGTGTATACTTGAATTTTATATTACCAACATAGCGTATACTTTTGTAATTATAACAGTGCGCACTTGTCAATTTATGATCTCGGAAGCATATAGGTATTATGTATAACTGCTATTTTATACTTTCTGCCATCACACGAAATTTGGAATGACACCGGTGGGGCAGTATAATAAGTTATATCCTGATGTTTATTAACTTGTATATTATAGTATTAAGAGGTGCATATTCAAAGCAGAAAATCCGATTTCCGCATAGACAATAACCGATGATCTGATAGTACATAATGTATACTATAATCAAAGTATTATTATTATTTGTGATTGATTATAATATAGTGTGCGTCAATAGATTTTCAATTACTCTGCAATATTAATTGAAAAGGACGACTATTAATGGCTATAGGTACGAACAATTATTAACTTATTAATCAGACTACGACAGTCATGTTGTGTAACAAGTATTTCAAATTTTCAACCAAAGAATGATTTCGTTATTTATATGATAATGCACACGTTGACATATTGTCATATGATAACGATACGGGTAAAAATGTCACTGTTGTAATGAATTGATGAAGAATTTTATATAGGCCGGTGGGTTACTTCTATACATAATATTATAGTATTATACTCATTTACAAAATAATCTGTCTGTGTAGATACACTTTTTAATTCCTTGTTTCGGAAGTTCTATAAATAAAATTACTTTAAACTTATATAACTATTTATTTTTTTCTAAATAACAATCAGTAATAACTGAATTTTAAAGATACAATATTTGTTATTGTTCTAGAGAACGCGTACTATACTATTATCAATTTTGTATAGTTTGGTATATTATGTTTACGTACAATTTTAAGTTACACGAAAACGGATTCTTAATTGAGTTCTCCAAGTACCTATGCAAAACTAAACACATTAAAGTTCTGGATACAAAATGATTGGCTTTTGATGTATCGTTAGTTTTTTAAACTATAAATAATTTAAAACATTCATTGGTGGGTATCGAAATATTTATGTAATTCACCTTTACCTATTTCTACAACACGCACGAACATTTATCGAGTTACGTGAATTATGTAGTACTATTTATTTTAGAATATACAAAATTATTCTAAAACCAATGTCAATATTTAAGTATACTTTGTATGTATTTAAATCGCACAAATGACCTTACATTTTTGTGTTAGATTTTGAACTAATTTTCTATGTTTACGATAAACGAACTACAAAACTCTTCTATGGTACAAATTCTATATTAGACATTATATTTATATACTTTGTAAACATCAGTACGTAGATAGTCTTTGGTGAGTTTCATCTAAACACTTAGGTACTTACCGTTCTCTCATAGGTATTCATATTCCGTATCAACCACTGTATAGTACATGCGTATAACATTATATTTCTGCGGTATGTCTCTATATCCACACTATTCACACAGAATATGTTACATAGCAGAATTTATGATTATTTGAATCGTTTTAAATAACAGAAAGGTCTACAGTGCAAATTTATTGCATTATTCAGCAACACAAAAATGTATACTAGTACGAGTGATGTAACAACCATCTACCTAGTCAGTCGATATTCTTATGGCTCTATAATCTATAGTTCCTTCGCGCGCGCACACACAAGTAATGGGTGCAATTTTATTCACGTATTGTACTAAAAAATGTGCAATCATATACGTGTCGGTTATTAATAATTGATGTATTGTTAAAATTTATATTTCATATTCTTACAGAAACGATAAAGTTTAAAATTGTTCGTACATTTTTTAAAATTATATGGCAAAAGCATATACAATTACCACTTATGGTACGGTTATGAAAACTAAATGAAATTTCTCCAATCATTTAGTTATATATCGCGCGAGCGCGCGTGTGTGTAAAACTTTTTAGTACTTAGCATTACACAAAACAAATGTTGACGCAAAATACTTATAATATACAAATTATATGCTTCAACAATATAATAATAATAATAATAATAATAACTAATAAAAAATATTTATGTGTATAATTTTATAACTTACTATATGAGAACTTGCGTTAATATAATATAATAATAGGTCTTATTTATTCATAAGTCAAAACTTACTGTTATTTCCTTTTTGATATTTACTTAAATTTTATCAGCTAACGGCAAGATTTTCAGACGTTCACATTTTAGTCGACTGGCTTTCTATGGGTTACTCGCCGTCTGAGTTGCAGTATACACGAAAACGCGTGTTTTTTTTAAATGCGTGGAGAAATTTATGAACAACGTATATGTGTGATCTTATTGTAAGTAACCTAGCTGTAAACTAATATAAAGTGTCTGATTACCTATTAACACCAGGAGCATTTTAGATGGAATAATTCAAAACATATAAGACGAAGCGTATCGTGGTTAGTACAAAATAAAATAGACATGATTTAGGCCTCGTAAAATAATAATAAAAGTGCATCGTCATCGTTATATTATATTATAATGTCATTGTTCGTGTTTGATATTTATATGATTTCAATATCAAAAATATCATTTTTGAAATCACTTTTAATTACGATTTACCGTATCGGTTCATATCAATATTATGCAATAATCAAGAATATTTGTAACACCCGTACATATTGAACTACTGTATGTTGAAATGTCATCATAGCAACAGTATCGTCTGACCGGTATACTTTGTGTTGATCAACGAAAGTCCGATACCCAGACACCTTATTCGCACCTGCCGTTCTTTCAACCCAAAATTGTTACTATAATTATATTATTATTGTTACTGCCATATATTACATAACCCGCAATTAATATTAATTATTGCCGAAAACTCCGAATGTGTATATCGGTCATCCGTAAACACCATGAACTATAATATAGTTACTATATAATATATTGTATAATAGGAGTTAAACTTAAAAAAACACACACACAATAGCTTTATATTTTCTCATTAGAATAATGAATAATGAATAATTGGGTGGCTTCTATTTTTACGTGTCGTATGCCAAATTAATGTATCAGCATACATGTTTATTGAAAATTTAAATTATATATTTTAGCTCTAAAATAAAGTTGAAAAAAAAAGAATAATTTATAAAAAAATGCATATTGAATAATATATTATGTATATAATATAGACAATCGTGTGGCCATATTATATACACAAACAAATATATTGAAATATATACGTCCAAAATTTAATTAATTTAGGTAGGTATCTAATAATAATATCATATTGCTGTCCTAAATAATATTATGTACGTCATATATGACAGAAAGGGATCGAGCGATCTAGGTTGCCGAGGGGGGGGGCCGACACGGACGATTGCGGTGGCGGTGGGACCCCGTTGTCGCATCATAATTTATTTACGATATCACTGGATTCCTTAGGAAAAAGAACTGCGTAGTAATTATGGGTTACGGTGGATATTATACATATTATACCGCTGTATAATATTTGTAGACGCCCCAACTATATCCAATACCGTATTCCACGCGATCGTCTAAAAAATATACCACACTTACGTGGATCCTTGAAATTCTTTGACCTAAGAATCGGTTCACGTAAATTGCGCCAACCATACGGCTAGTAGTAGTCGGTCGGTCGGTTCGTCGTACGGTCAGTGCTCCAAACATTTGAGTAAGTTGTCTGTCTTGTGACACAAAGGCTAAAAGTTGAAAAAATTCACATAACACTGTGCAGTGCACTGCGAATACAATTTAACAGCTCATTCAATTTAACAGATTGATTATTTCGTTTGGTATGTAATATATAATTATATAATTTCTATACAGGCCATATTATTATTATTATCATACTGGTTTTCTATTGAAATCATAACACCATAAAACTCTAGCTATCAATAGTTCAAATTGGTTTACTGCCATTTGGTAAGACCATGTGAACATTTAAGACGAAAAGTTACCGTAACTCGTGCAGTAGTCCGGTTTGAAAATTTCACTCTTTATTCCATGACCGACAAAACATCTCTAGTCGCAAATAATTTATTGTACGCCGTAGTGTCGTACATGGGATTTATATGGGGCATGCCAAATTACAGTAGCACCAATCGATATTTTTATATTGTATCGATTATCTTTTCGTAATGAACAGCCTTTAATATCTATTACATATGAGCATAATCCATTAGACGGTTACTCTTAATATTATGATTATTATATAAATCTACCAACTTTGAATATCTTACGTGACAGAAACTTCTTATTATAGCTTTACATTTTCAAGTGACTGCAAATCACTTATTTGGAGGAAAAGACTAATTTCATTCAGTGACAACGACGACGACGTTATCCTATCAATATGGGAGCACCGACGTCGCTTACCGTTATTGGTATCATATTTTTGTTGTTTGGCGTTTTCGTTGGATGGTTCGCTTTCCCGAAGATGTTACACAAAAAAATATTAGAGGTAAGAGATTATCTACAGATAATAACTACAATAAATAAAAAAAAAGATAATAATATTTCCATAGGATTTATAAGTATTGTTTTTCTCAGATGAAACTTGTATTTTTAATTTAATATTTCAAAGTACAATAATGTAATGTTTTGAAAAGTGTTGTATGTAAATCCAATATTGAACCAATAGTTTTTTGTTTACAACTCCTAATAAAGTTCTTCAAGCTCAGATTACCACGGTTTAATACCACAATATTACAAGTGATATCCCTGCTACTTTATTCCTTTTATCTAAACTTTAAATTTTTGTAAATAAGAAACTATTAAGTACGTATACATTATACTAATTATTAATTTCACTCCTTAAATTATACTAAAATTTTAAATTATTTACACCTCGAATGTATTTAATCGTCTATATTGGCTAAAATTCCAAATATTTATAATTATTATGTATAAGAATAATATAATGTCCATTAAATATAAAAAAAATATGAGGTTACGAAAATCAAGTACATAGAAAATTATTTGGATTGACAATATGAAATATTATTTTTAATATGCCACGACACACAAAATCATGACTGAAAAACGAATGCGTCATTAGTAATTAAGAAATGGTCAAGATAATTTATGGGGATAAATAATATCTAAAAAAAAAAATATTTTTACGTTTCATGCATTATATGAATTATAACAAATATATACTAATAAAATTGTTCTAAGTATATTTTGATTGAAGCAAGAAGTATTATAATATTGGTTTTACAAATAAAATTTAATCTTTCATGACCATTATTTTTTGATTAATTTTCAGGATAGGATAAATGCTAAAAACACTAATTTTTAATAAATTTTCTCAGATAGGTAACGATTAAAAATGTATTTTACAGAATATCTCTATATTATTACTTTGAAAAAGTAATTTTTCATTCTTCCATTAGTTTTTCTTAGCAACTAGCTTGTATGAAAAAAAAAACAGAGAACTGTAGAAGAAATGAAAAAATGTAAACAGAGGCGTATTTAAACAAACTCTACTCATAATAAATTTTATATTCAATGGTTTATTGTAGTTTTCAAATTAAATATTAGAAATATCTCTATTTTGTGTCAAAGTGATCGAGGCCAGACAACAGTCTAACATCCGGTCACTGTATAATTCATATGAACAAATAGTTTCTTAAATAATAATTTCCGGTTTACTGCAATTTTAAATTGTCTGTTTGTAAAATTGTATTATTAATATCATATATTAACAAATAAAAATCGATTGTAAAACTAGCGGTTCATTACTTTCAAAATTCATATTGGCAACATGGCAATGTAGATTTAAATAATGCCAGTTATACTCCATACATATATAAGTTGTAACTATAGATAGACATGTTTGTTGCGCATTACTATAGTAATTATTAACATTATTTTTAATTATATAATACGAACCAATGTCATTATTGAAAGAGAAACTGAAACAAATATTGTTATAATTTGGATATAATCAAGTTTTATTGACTTGTATTATTTTATTTTAGGTAAATTACATACGTTTGCTCAAAGAAGCTTTGTTACGTATTACGCTCTACTTAGCATTAATTCAATTTAATTACATTTTTCCCGTATATAAAATTTCCCGTCGATTATTAGTTACAATTTCACAGACAAAATGAAGATGTATGTCAAAAAAAAATAAATTATCCTTAAATACTTTCAATTTTAGTTGCAATGTATCGACTACATGACATTTGTTTTAAGTCCACTAAACAATGTGTACTTGAAGGTTTTATTGGCCAGCAGACTTCATTAATTATAGGACACACTGTAGCATTACCACATAAATAAAAATATTTTGCGAATCCGTATGCACCGTATTTCCGTACGGTTGAAAAAACAAATCCACTGCAGTTTCGTATTCTAAAAATATTTTTTACACTAAAAGTTTGCATGTCATAAAATTAATTAAGATATCGCTATATCGGTGTAAAACCATGTTGAAATTTAACTATTATATTTACTAAGCCGTATCTAATCATGAAAGTAGAAAAAGTAGGATAATTAGAATTTAACAAAAATCTAATATGCAATTAACAAAAAAAAAAAAAAAAAATAGAATTATATACGTCATATTCATTATTATTGTTACGACAACTAAATTGACAGGTATAGTTTTGTAAAAAGTTAATTCCATTTAGTTTTACACTGACAACGAATATTTTTTTTGTATGTATGAATGTATTATTATTATTAGATAATTAGTTATTAGTTTATTGCTACCTATTTAGATTTAAAATAATTTATATAAATGTTAGTGCGACATATCTTTAGATTACGCTGTTTCCTGTATTACCTATCTAATATTATTTTTATTTAACTTAAATAACATAATATATTGTATTTAGACAATAAAAATTTAAATATAATGTGTGGAGTTTAAAAAAACTATAGGAAGTTTGGGTGATGGCCACGATGCATATGCAGTTACGGACTTTACGGTGTTTACCTACCGTAATTATTATAGTCCTGTTATCACTATAATCACGTATATTTGAAGTTCAAATACCAGTGAATTTAAACAAATATTTATAATCGTTTTATTATTATTATATATTTATATTTTAAATGTATCAACATTTTATGCTATGTTATTAATTCATAATTTACAACTCGAATTATAAGTTAAATATTTTACCTTACATAATATTATTAATTTAAAAAAACTATAATGTGATACAGAATGTACGACTTCAAAAACCACATAATATGTTTTATGCTTACTCCGTGATGTATAATGAGTGTTTCTGAGATAATAATAGTATGTCTATGAAGCTATCTGTTCATACATTAATACATAAAATGGGTCCCGTTTAGTTTTAAGGTTTGGCAACCTGGTGTCCATCAAACTCATCATTAACCCGGTACCTATATAGCATTATAGCACCTACAAATATAGGCAACTAAACATTTACCTGATTTATTTGTACAATGTTATTACCATCTATAGATTCTGAAAAACAATGTCCAATTTGTAAACTTATACAACTTTTTTTCAGATTATATCAATTAAATTTATTTTCATTCATAATTGAGTCTCAATTTTATACTGTAACTGTAGTACTAGTCATGCGCCGATCCTATAACATTTTCTAACAACAAAGAGCGTCCATGACTAAAGAAAGTTGTTTTATAAAATGTATATAATTATTTTTTATCATGCAAAGAATATTACTATTCAATAACTACATAAGTAGATATATGACAAATATTGTAATGAAATAGATTAGGTAGGTACTATTATGTTATTTGAATTAAGTACATCTAGATATTTTCGTCAGCTTTATAATAATACTATATACTATATAGTTACGACATTTGGTCGTTATAAAAGAAGTTGAATATTGCACAAACCGTGTTTTTGAAGTAGGTGTATGTATGATTTTTTAGTTACTACGAATTCGAACCTTAACAAATATATACAACTGTTCTTTTGCAAAAAAAAAAAAAAAAAACGCGGTCTTACGCCTTGTAGCATTCGAGTAGTACATGCTTATGCCTGTTCAAAGTAAACTCTTGTGAAGCGTGTCTACAATTTTGGATAGAATTGTTTTTATATGAATTCCTATTATTGTTTTGGTTACAAAAGAATTCCTGATAGCATCTATATTTTAACTGAAGTGTCATATCAATGAATAAAACGTATAATTGTATACACGTGTCTAAGTGTAAAATACGATATTTGATTTTAAATATAGTCGTTAATAAATCAGTATATTATTGTATAAAACATATTTTCAGTAGAAAATTGAAAAGTAATATTATAATATTAGTTCTGCTAAAAAATTATCAACAATCCTCCTTCTTCTAAATTATGTATTACGAGGTGAGCTCTAAGAAAATAAGGCAAGATTAAACATTTTTTTTTTAGATAATACATTATTACCCATATAAATATTTACTTGAAAAAGCTCTTGGTATAATTTTTAAGCTAAACCAAATCATAATTTAATATTGAAATTCAGAAAAACTCAAATATAGAGTATTAGAAACTTTTTTAAACTTGAAATATGGATGACAAAAGGTTAATAAAGAAGAAAGATAAATTTAAATATCAAATAAAATCATTGTTAAACTGGTACTTATGTATGTGTATCTACGTTAATATTCTAAAAATAAAAGAAGTAGGTATAACACGTGGAATACCTATGTCTGATTAATGATGAAAAAAATATAGAATAATTGAATTATATAATTTGTGTAATGGAATAATAGCGATATTATGTAAATGTATCGATCGTGATATTAAAAAACAATGCAATAAAATCAGAGCATTGCATTGTACTTAATATGACTGTTACACTATACCTGAAACCAATTACATTATTTTTAGAAATCATATAAACAAATAGATACCAAAAAAAAAAAAAAAAAAACAATTAAGCGGGCACCGCCGCTTTTTTGTACATTGGGTGTCTAGGTTTACTATCAATGGGAGTGTTCAATTTATTTGAATTCAAGGTTATATTATCGTTGTATGTGAAAAACGATTCTGAGCAGAAACGATCTATCAGCCTAAATCACTAATTAGTATATTTCACGATACGGTTTTTTTTAACTTACTAAAATAGTATATACCTATATATCAATAATATTATTATTCTGTACCACTTTATTCTAATCATCGTAACTTATGATAATTTTAACGAATTAATTACAACCATTCGCATTTTAATTTATATGCATCCAATAGTTTTAAAAATAAAACATAATATGATACAGCATAATATTTGTGTATTTCCTCTTGTTCACAAATGATTTTCCTCGGGTAGAAGATTTATATGGCAAAATATAATATTATTTCATAGGTACTAAATGTCTAAATAGCAGATTTCTCTACCCTTTTTTGCCTAATTTAAATTAATTTGTCACCGGTAGCAACTAATATGGATGGTGCTGAAAGTCACTAAGGGTACCTGGTGTACCGTGTGACGATGTTGCCGACAATATTACCATAATTTGTTGAAACAAACACGGCAAGGCTGGCTATTATACAGTTATAGCGTTCCTTTGCTCGCGAATTTCCAAGTAGAGATACAATACAGGTACCATTACAACACTATTAAAACTCGTTTTAGTAGAATATAATATAATGTTTTTCATAATAAAATAAATTTTTTCCCTCACATAATAATATTTCCGTCGTCGCTCTTGTTGAGTACCCTTCGTTATAATTCATAAATTACATTGTTATCTATTGTACATAAATTAACGAACCGTTTAATTAAACGAATTTGATAAATAGTTCTTTCAAAGTAGGTATCTAGTGTTTATGGTAAAAAATCACATCATTATTGTAGATTAAAAATAATTGTCAGTTTTTTTTTTTGTATAAGTTTAAAACATTTTATTAACTCTTGAAAGAAAATATTGAATGTTATAAGTTATTTGTTTTTATTATATATATAAATTGCATGTAATATAAGTCGTATGCACATTTTTACATTGTACATAGATCTTTTTAATTTAGTAGAATCAATTAAACATCCAATTATTAACTACTGACCTGAAGATTTCTTTGTTAACTATTATACCAAAATCAGTACTTCAATTTTTTTTGGTTCTATAAAGATTAAGTATTATTTAATTACATTGATATTATTGTTTTAAAAAATATATATTTTATGACCTGCATCATAAAAAATAACTCTAATTTATACAGTATACTGTACATTTTAATGCTGTGTGTATTTCGTTTTTATTTTTGGGATGTTCAACCTTGGTTGTGTGTTAACTTCACTTTAAAATTAAAGTTTCTTGTGAAAAATAATTATCTATTTTCAATATTTGACAGTGCCGGTTTTATAAATTAAATATAATCATACATATTATATATAATATGATTTTTACAATCGAGTACCTAATAGTTAACATTTTGAAAATATCTCAGTATTCCTCAGAATACCGAGGATCATAACACATTTTCATCTATTCTATTTTCATCAATATATATATTTTTAAGGTTGCCTAGATAAATTATAATACTGGAAAGACACTTAACTTGATCCTTTCAACTTAGGATTTACATAAGAAGCTGAACCACGTACTTCACTCGTTAAGGTCACTACTATATTCAAATTTAATATTACCTCTAAAACTTATTTTATATAATTCCCATACATCTAGATACTATAAGCGTATGAAATTCCGAGGTTTTGCTAAAGACTTTAATAAGAAAATTATCCAAATCTTTCAAAATATATGTCCTTATGATCAAAGCTCCCGGGTTTTTTC
>VUJU01000169.1:0-31161 GCA_009835225.1 Aphis craccivora | reverse complement strand
ATTCCGAGGTTTTGCTAAAGACTTTAATAAGAAAATTATCCAAATCTTTCAAAATATATGTCCTTATGATCAAAGCTCCCGGGTTTTTTCCAAGCAATTCATTAAATATTGACCTTAAAAATCTGCTCAATAAATGAAACAGCTAGATATTTTTTTGAGTTTAGTGAGTCAATAATTTAGGTATCTAACTGGTATGTGTAATAAAAAATTGGCCGGTATGAATTCTGATTGTTAGTTAGACTTTCTAAGATTGTATTTCTAACATTTAACATAATTATGAGTTAAATTGGAAATATTCCAAAATTGAAATAATATCAATTTACATAGTATTATAATTCAATAATTAAAATATATTTATTAATTGTTTATTGCATTTATTATGTATAAATTAAAAAATATATATATTTGGATAAGATAAATTTTATACGAGGTTATTATACTAAATTATTAAAAAGTATAATAAAATGATTTATCTTATTTGAAACATAATGAATCATTATGCAAAAGCATTAAATCAAAATACAATTTGAATTATTGAAATAAGGAATACATTTATATTATTTTTACTTGTCTTCTTTACAAAATACTCATAGTAAGCCTTTACGGTTCATAGCGTTCAATCAGACCCTCCTCCTTTAATGGTATTCATATTTTAATGTATTATGTATATTGTATTTATTTTCATTTCTTAATTTATTCCTTCAGTAGAAGTTTCCAAATTCACATATTTGACACTCGACGAAACAAATGAATATGCATAATGATTGATTTGGTGTGTAGAAGATTTGGTTTTAGTTTTTAGTTGTAAGTACCATGTACTAATAGAGAAAAGGTATTTCGCTAAAAATGTACTAATTACTAATAAGTATAAATTACTTTAAATATTACTATAGACAATATATTATAAAAATGATGAGAACATTTTTTCATTATTACAGTTATTTTGTACAACTAATATATCTGATTTTCATCTCGTTTTTATTGCAAATTATATATTTCATTAATTTCAGTTTTAAAATATAAGTAAATATATAATTCTATGTAAAAATTCATCTACATATTTTTAAACATTTATAGTGAATACAAAATAGTAATTTAATCAGTAGTAGAATTTTTCAAGTATCTACGTCATTATACTATTTTTTTATAATTATAATGTTGATGCTGTAACAATAAAAAATAACATATTTTTTTAATTACTTCAAAATTACTATGATTGTAAAAAAAAAACTATTATTTTACACATGATTTATAAGTACCCACATTTCGTCACAATTTGAACTTAATGGCTCATAAAAAATGTATATATCTCTATGCTAAACCATTTTTTAGATTTCAAATAAAAAATGCCAATAAACTTACTAAAATATATTACAGTATTGGGAGTATAGATAGATAAAGGAAAAAATTTAAAAACACAGACGATTTTAAGTTTTAAAAAGATAATATAAAGAAGTCAAAATATTTTTAAATAAATAGAAATATTATTTCTAGAATATTTTAATCCGATGAACGCTCCTTCATATTTAAAAAAGCGGGCAAGTGGGTACCGCTCTGCTGTACATTAGGTGCCGTGTGGATCATTATTATATATTATAGAAGTGTTAAATTTGAATCCAATGATAAATATCATTGTATACGATAAACGATTCTGAACGAAGATGATTTGTCAGCCTAGGATATAATATCCAGTGGCTGGTGAAAAAGGTGGTTTATGATATTAATGGCCTGAATACACCAAAATTAAAGTTTTTTTATAATTATTGTAAGCTAAACTTATGAAAAACTTTGTATTAAATTTTCAAATAAAAAATTGTGACTATGTATTCTTATAATTTTTTAATCACTATAAGAATAACTTATGAAAAACTTTGCATTAAATTTTCAAGTACTTTGATAGGGCCAAAAAAATTTTATCGACACTTTTTAGGACAATTGAAAATTTCAGTAGTCTATAATAGCTCAAAAAAAGTAAAAAAATATTTTGAAAATTAAATCACGTAAAGAAAATTTTAACTTAAATAACTAGTGAAATTTTCAATTATCTACGACTTATACTTTTTGAGTAATAACAAATATTTAAAATCGTTTGAGGATATCGTTTTCGTAACGCGATTTCGTTAACATTTAAAATTCAAACGCTATTAAAATTTTTCCTATAATGATGCTTCAAGTTTTCTCTATAGATACTTGAAGGAAAACTTATGGAAAAATTAGTGTTGTATTTTTAATCCTTAGTTATTAACACAAACAATTTTATGATTTTTCAACTTCAAAATTACTTGCAAATTTTCGCATTTTCGACAGATTTTGTAAAAATTTGAACTATAAACTCTTATAAAAAAAATTGTGACTAACGATTTTTAGTTTTTTTTAGCTACAATAAAAACAACTCATAAGGAACCTTGTATTAAATTTTCAAAACTTTTTGGTCATCTAAAAATTTTTTATCGACACTTTAAAAAAAATTTCTCAAAAAATGAAAATTTAACTATATATAGATATCACTGACATTAACATTTGGCGAAAATTTCAAGTATTTTCATTGATTAGTTTTTGAATTACAACCATAAAAAAAATCTATTTGGTCGAAAACTGGTTTTGTGTAAAAATTCCCGTGTTTCTGTCATTTTTTTTTTTGTTTTTCTCGATTTTTTTGAAAACTGTTGGGAAATGTTAACTTTTGATCTGTATAATGCACCAAGGATATTCACTTTTACATCGGAAACCACCCCCAAAGTTTGAAATTGGTGCATTATTTCGACTAGTTATGCTGTACACAGACACAAAAAAAACAAAAACAAAAAAAAACATATCATTGTAAAATCAATACATTCATCACTTCGTTCAGAATCTATAATACTTACATAGTGAATAAAATATATACAAGATTTATTATAATATAGATTACCTATATTAATATACTCACTTTTTTAAATAAAATTGGATTCTTGGTTTAAATATAGGTACGTCTTAAATTTATCGTTATTACATATGTGTTATTGTAATTGAAACATTAATTGTATTATGTGTAAATAAAATATTAGTTGGTATATAAAATAGCTATAGATTAATAGATTAGGTATGCATATTCATAGTGATTTAAACACCAAGTATTTTTGTGTGATTTTTCGTGCGACAGTAATTATAATATTTTTTCAGCATTAAAGAGTAAATGTATTATGAACTCATCTGAACTAGAATGCTAGAATGGCAAAAAAAAAATCAACCATATTTTGTAATATAATTTTATTAAATTGTCATTAATCATGTATAGGTTAAATAAACATAACATTTATATAAAACGAGATTTGCACACTACAAACATTTTCCACACTCACCAATAAACATTATCAAGACGTATTTTATATTTGTTATAAATTTTAATATTTCAATTAAGAGGACGTAACCGGATGTGTTATCTATGTCTTACTAATGTACAATATTGCAAATTTATCTTCAGAAAAATCCATTTTATGCTTTAATATTGGAGCCAATTGACCTATTATCAAACTTTAAGGTAAGAATATTATCTTAGCCATCTCATAGGCTTTTATTGGTATTTTAACTTAAAACTAAGTTTTTCCTATGTAAAATATTAAAACTTTAAAATGCTCATAACTCAGTTTAAAATTAAAATATCAATAAAACCTACGTGATACCCTTCATAATATTCTTACCTTTAAGTTGAATAAAATGTAAATTTACTCTACTATTAAGGCAAACAACATAAAATGGATTCTGCTTAACTCAAATTTGCTACGGTGTACCTACGTTAATAAGATGAAGAAAGCACATGCTGATACTACGTACTCTTAAGTCGTTTCTACTATAATCAAATAATCAATGAAGGTTTAAAAATTTAAATTCGCTTAAAATACCGTCAAAATTCTCTTTAATGGCTTAGCACCCCCAAATTTCATATTAGCACATCCAAATTTTTAATAACAACATAAAATCTTTATGTGAGAGTGGGCAAAGTTACTCACGGGCCACCCCCATAAATTTAAACCAAATTTCGCCTATGGATCTGGTTTCGTATTTTATTTGTTACGTCTTCTGGGAGACAATATACTATTGTTAAAATTTATATTTTATACGAAGTTGAGACATACGCATATAAAAAGACGTACAGCGCTTTTATCACCATAAAAAGAAAATCAACTATTGATTGCGAGAGCTATAGTATGTAAAAAGATTTTTTGGAATAAAAAATATTTATATTTAAATTCTCCCAACCACTTTTTACGTCAATATTTTTATGTACCCATAACCTTTATGTAATTGATTATTTTTAAATGGAAAAATAAATTAACTTTTAGTATCTCTATTTTTTCTGTGACGACTGTAACAATACATGATATGAGATCTTTCGTGCAGATCTCTAAGCGCATTCCATCACTTTATATATCTTATAATACTTATAATATAAATGCCGAATATAAACTGATTTATTTAAAAAATAGTTCCTAGTATGGTTATTTTTTCAATATTTTAGGTGTATTCAAGAATATAAATATAGAATATCTGACTATTTAATTTATCTCGAATTTATTAATTAAATACTTTATTTTTTTTATCTAGAATATCATAATCATTCTTTTGAGCATATAATTGTATTATTTATTTATTTAAATAGTTTACACCTGCGAAGGACAAGATTAGGTACAGTTAACATAACAATAATGTTAAAAAAGATTCATACTTAAATTTGGCTATTTGGGTTACTAGTGAATTTTAAACATTATCAACTCAAATAAATAAAAATGAAAAAATGTTTTTATTAGTTTTTAGGTGCCTATAACGTAAGTATATAAATAAAATAAAAATAACATTATACTATTATGTACACCAAAGCATAGATACAATATCATGGATGAATGGCTCATCCTTCAATTGATTTCATTTTTAATTTTAATTTTTACTCAGTTTTTAATGCAATTAATATGGGTGTGAGACGGATATATATGTTTCGTTTAAATATTATAATATACTACAGCTATTACATTTAAAAAAAATGTTATACACCATATGAATTTAAATATAAAAATATACCTAATTAAATTATTAACGTGTTTACTTGTCAAATAAATATTATGTTTAAAACTTTTAACTGATTTAACGAGATGTAAAACTTTGCTTTTTTTTTTAGAGTAAATCATTAAATCCGAGATCAACTATGCGTCAGATGTGGTCACATCCTCCGATATCTGCAGATTTTAAAATTTATTTATTCAACGTAACTAATCCCGAAGAAGCACAAAAGGGTGAAAAAGTCATACTTAAAGAAGTCGGACCTTATGTTTATCAGTAAATTTACAAATTTATATTTCACATCAACAAAACTAACGAACGCCTTACAACATACATTTTGTAATTTAGTGAATGGAAAGAAAAAGAAAACTTAATCGACGATATAAATGAAGATACGGTTGAATTTAGTTTCAAAAACACTTTTGTGTTTGATGAAATGTCGACGCTGCCATTAACTGGAGATGAAATTTTAGTTATGCCTCATTTGGCTATGATAGTATGTTTTATTTCGCATATTAAGTAAGATACTCGTAAAATTACTTTGGCAGTTAGGCAAAATAAATAAATTATATAACTAAAAATTATTTAGTTATAATTACTCGTATGTTTACAAATACACTTATATCATCCTTTTAATGCAGTTTAATTGTTTAATTTTTCAAAATGTATACCTATGTTTATATTATTCTATAGGTACACTATGTTTAAATAGCAAATATTAAACTTTAGCCTTAAGTTTTTATGTTTATATAAATAAAATAAAAGTTAACTTTTTGCAGGGAATGGTAACAATGACTAAGATGATAAAACCGGCTGCAATAGGTTTGGTAAATAAAGCAATTCCTTATTTGTATCCAGATCAAACTAGTGCATTTATGATGGGGACCGCTAACGATATCATGTGGAATGGATTGGATATTAATTGTACGTCCGGAGAGTTTGCAGCCGTTGCTATTTGTTCACAGATAAGGCAAAATTCGGCAAGCTTACACAAAATCAGCAAGGATCACTTCAAATTTTCATTATTCGGAGTGGTATGATATTAGTTATTTCAATCAAATATTATAATGAATAGCAAATTAATTAAACTTAAATCAATGATTTTAAACCTTAAAAAATTATTATACAGTAACTATACCGCTAAAAGTATACCAACTAACATGTATTTAATTTAAAACTCGAGTAAAATAAAATAAAAATGAATTAAATTATAATATAAATACTAATGTGGCATTCACATAATGTAATTTTAATAATCTAATCGTGAATTAAACATTATCAAGTCATATCACATAACATAGTTTTCATAAAATGGATGACCATTTCACGACAAAATGTTACCTTTACACATAAAAATAAATAAACTAGAATTATAACATTTGAAGATAAAAATAGTTACACTTTATAATTAATAGGAATATTATAATATACAAAACATTTTTATATAGCAAAGACACAAACAATTAAAATACATGACTTTATTTCCGTATGTACTTAGGTATACTCGTAGGTGTTTATAAGCTAATCCTACTGTTTCCATTACACAAATATGTGGTAGTAAGCTTTATTTTACTGCAGTCTTCTTTATACTTCTCAATTTTAGTTTTATCTATAATTTATCGGGTTTACCAGTTCGAATTCAGTCTGAATATTATTAATATAAATTCGCGTTAAAAAAAAAATAAAACATAAGATACACAAACAACTAAGACTGTAAATACTTTAAGTCGTACATGTATTATGTATTTGTAATACTATTAAAATTTTAAAATACATAAATACAAAAATTATACATAGATACTCGTGAACTTTTCGATATATTTGATTTTTAAATGAATTTAGATCAAAACCATTGTAAACAGTACGTATGTATACAATGTTTTTAACTTCTGCTATTATAGCCATACATAATTCAGTATTTGTCTAACGGTATTGTTTATTCAATACATTGAACATTGAACATTTTACCTATCGACTTTGTGTTAATCTAAACCTGAAAAACAAATTATTAGTTTGTGCCAAACACGTCAGAATAAATCGCTACACACTAATCTCTTTTGAAAAATACGTTCGTTATTATCTTTTGACGCGACGTTGTGCACAGACCTTAAAAAACCTAACAATCAACGCCCAAATCGTTTTAACCGTTGACGGGTTTTGTCGAAATGCACTGAATGCAATCGAATATATCTACGGAAATCCGTGGATCAGCCATTGGTTTAAGCAGCTCTGTGATAGTTACAATTTATTATGATTTTATTTTGTTGCATTTTGTTTTTACCCAGAAAAATGGAACCATCGAGAGCAACCGTTATACAGTGAAACGCGGCTACAAGATGTCACCGTTGGAGGTTGGACAAGTGGTGAGATTCAATGACAAACACAAAATGGATGTGTGGCCTGGGGAAGAGTGCAATCGGATATACGGGACAGATACCACGATATTTCAACCATTTATTACGCCGGACACCAACCTGGCCAGCTTCAGCGGTGACATTTGCCGGTACAGTGCACTTATGCTATATATTATTCCTAGTAAATATCATGAATATGCCTTAGATAAAACACTTTAATTTTTAATATATGAATGCTAAGAAAATACATAATACTCGTATAAAAATAAAACATTTAAAAATAAAATTCCTACATACATGAGGTATTAGTAGTAACATACTACTAATAACTCGTTTTTTTTTTTTATTTATTAGTTTAAAATATTACTATTAATAATAAAACTATTTCGATTATGTTTCAGATCATTATCTCCAGACTATTTACATGAAACAAAGTATAATGGATTAAATGTGTTTGAGTATTCGGCCGTATTAGTAAAACCAGAGGAAAAGTGTTTTTGTTTAAATCAAAAAAAATGTCTAAAACAAGGAGCATTGGATTTAACAAATTGTTCAGGTTAGTTTTTTATATTATATATTATAAATATTAAAAGTATTAAAGAATTTACAATTAAATTTTTAAAAACATTTAAAATGGCAAAGAGAGAAACAACTTTCATTTAAAGTGAATTCCCATCATGTGGGTTGCCAAAAGACACAGCATACTAATCAATATTTAAGCACATTAGATCGTTTTAAATTTATAATACAAGTGGAGCTATTAATTTCTAAAATATATGGTTTAAAATTTAACAAACAATAAAATATTTAAATAAGACTCTTAAACTTATATAGATCAAAGTGGAGAAGAAAAAAAACAAACTTATTAATACGAATATAAATGGTAAAACGAATCCTTTAAAATATAAATAGGCGTATTTTAACAAGGTCATCAGTAGCAAATAGTTTTACGATCAGAAGAATGATTATAAGAACACTGAGGCTGTACCTCAAGTTCCAATGTCTCCAAACCTAACTACCTAAGTCCAAATACTTCCCAACTTGGGATACCGTATTGCTGCAGGATCCACGGAATGCACAATATAAATTGGCTATAGAATTTTAAGATCATAAGATAATGATTTAAAAATAAAATTATACATTGCAATGCCTTACATCTAATTATTATGTTGTACAGGTGCTCCTATAATTGCAACGCTCCCGCATTTTTATAAATCTGAAGAATATTTGAATAATGTTGACGGGCTAAGTCCCGAAGTTGAGAAGCATAGGATTCAAATGTACTTTGAACCTGTAAGTAAATGTTATTTGCACTATATCCACATGACACACAATTTAAGTTCAAGTTGTAACAATATCTTTATTCTTTAGGTAGCTAAAGTGTATACTATTAATATAGTACTGGATATACATATAATAATATAATATTTTTATAGATGACTGGTACCCCATTATTGGGTTATAAACGTTTGCAGTTCAATATTT
Organism: Aphis craccivora; assembly: GCA_009835225.1. NCBI lineage: Eukaryota > Metazoa > Arthropoda > Insecta > Hemiptera > Aphididae > Aphis > Aphis craccivora. Next base: position 22,288 of record VUJU01000169.1, on the reverse strand, counting down.
TTTTGAAAAAAGAATCAAAAATAAGCGTTATGAAAACGCTAAACGAAGATGAAAAACTAATACCACTGTTTTGGGTTGAAGAGGTAAATTACATTGTTTATCAAAAACTATACAAATCTTTAGACTTTTTAGAGTTGTATAACTTAAATTTATCTACTTAGGTAGTTAATAAAATCGAAATTTCAAAGTTACAACTTATCCTTATGATGAACATAATTATAATGATTCTGTTCACGAAATATTATGTTTTACGAGTAATTATGCATTTGCCATTTATATTAAAACTTGGTTTTGTTCATACAATTACAGGGAGTCGCTTTGAACAAGACGTGGACAAATCAAATAAAAAATAAATTATACTTGCCAATAACAATCATGAAATACGTTAAATACATATTTGTGGCTCTTGGTATCGTTTTCATTATATTGGCAGTGGTTGTCAACTACAATAGTGTTAAGACGACGGAAATCGCACCAAAATATTAGAATACAATGATCGCAAAAAAAATAAAAATAATAATAATAATAAATAAATAAATAAAACTTTATATTAAGTTAGACCTCACAGAAGTAAACATGTTTTTATTGTTGTACAATATTATGAACACTGGTGTTCACTTTGTAAATATATTTTTAGTCTCGTGATTTTATAGGAATAAACCAATTATGTTCAAATATTTACCAACTATATACTATTATTATTTATTTTAAAATATATTTTATTCATTATGCATACTATAATAATATAAAAGTAGCAAGACGAATATAATAACAGTAAATTAAGTTTTGGATAAACCGATTTGTAATACACATCACTTAACAATAAATTATTTTGTTAGTTAAAAATTGTTTTAGTTTTAAAAAAGTTCATCAAACTTTTTAGTAGATCAGTATAAAATATGTATAATGTATATTCTGTGTATGTTAAATTGGTATCATTAATATGATAATTATAACTATAAATGGTATTATAATTATAACATAATTTTCTTTGGTTCAAACTTCAGACCAAACCTAAACTACCAAAAAGTTTATACACTAATTATTATCAGTACTTATTAGGTGCATGTTTACATCGACGATCTACTTCTATAAGTAATTATGTCATTATATTTAGGAAAGTATAAAAATCTACCAACAGTTTATCTCAATATATTTTAATTTTAAGTAGGTAACCGAAAATATTTAAATTACATTTTAGAAATATAAAATTTCTATAAAATATACGGAACATAAAATAATTAACTACTGAATTGGTTTCAATTGCGATATTTGTGTGGGTTTTATTTTATACCCACATATTATTTATTAGTTTATTACTAAAAACTTTGTTGAGAGCTATATTATTAAAAATCTTAAAGCACAGATTCCTCGTATCAATTGAATAATTTGAATTTGTTTTCTTTTTGTAATACATTGAATCAGAATATATTATTATTGTGATAAGCACTCAAGTATCCATTGGTCAAACTATCGTAAAAAACGTACATAATATAACCATATAGGTATGAATGAATCGGTAGAAACTTAAGCTTAATTTTAACAACAAGGGTCTGTCGGTCAAACTATTGTAAAGAAAAAGGTCCATAGTAGTTATAAATAAATAGATACAAACTTATATTTTATTATAATATGTACAACGGTACAACTCAACTCATGTACCTACTTCAAATACACCCTACTAGGAAAATATTATTACCGAAAATCCCCACAACCGAACATTGAAGAAATAAATATCATAACTTATTACATTAATATTTATTTTTAGATTTCTAAAAAGAATAATATTCTTTACAGTAATAAGTTGTTCGTATAAATTACAATATTTTTAAAAGTAAATATTAGTTGTTTTTATATATATATTATAAACAATTGTATATATTTATCATGGAAACATTTATAATATACAACTATTTTCCGGTTCTCTATTATTATAAAAAAAAATCAATTTTAATGATAAAAAAAAAATACAATTATTTTAAAGGTAGAAGAAATAATACTCAGTGTTTATGTGTATTTAACGAAGGTGAGATGTATAAAACCTTTTTTTTAATAATAATTTGCATTACAAAATATTTTTAGATATTTTTATTAGCATTATAACACGATGAATAAATTAATTAGCGCATTCAAATACACTGAAATATCTAACCTAAGACATACAAGTTTCAGTATTAGAGTACTTACTACTTAACCGATCCCAGAACTAAATTCCGTATATTAAAATTCTGATTATTCATTCATTATAGTTGTATTCTAAGATTTTTTTTCTGGTTTCAGTTTTATTAGTGGTCTTTGGAGGTATAACTCGGGCAGTCGCACTCGTATTAACTTTTACTTTTTTTTTTTTTTTTAAAACGCCTTCTTTGGCCTACCAAAAATAAAATATAAGCACGGATACCTTAAGTGATTTAAATCAGATATCGAGTCATAATGTCGTTTTATTACTCCATGGATTGCTATTAAATTGAAGTAAAATAGTAATTAGAAAAATATATATGAATTAAGTGGATTGTATATTTTGCCATTGTAAGCAAAGGTGCCTAACGCCCTAATGCTCATAAAATATATTTCAGGTTTTATTTAACTAGGTAAAGTGAAAAAATATATAAATTAAAGTATTAAAAATACCTCAATGTTATAATTGTATGAATCTCAGCTCAAATGTCTCAAAAAAAAAAACATTTCTCATACAAATTTTATTATACTGTGAATAATTTCATTTTTCTTTAATTTTGTCAGAGATACTTTTTTGGTAGACATTTTTACCGTAACCGATCAATCATACAACACAAATAAGTAACTAATACATTGTATTGTGAAATGCATAGGGTTAATTGGGGGGCGGTGGCGTATAAAACTCGATTTTTGATATTTTAATTTTTTATATCAATAATTATTCAGAAGTCAACAAGTGAACAAAACAGAAAACGCAAAACGATTTTATCGATTTTGAAAATGAAATATCGAAAATCGAGTCTTATACGTCATCCGAAAAAACTCTCCTTTACAACTCTTAATTAAGGTATTTTACTTTAAAACCATTCTGTAAGCCCGTATTATTGGAACAAAATTGGCATGTTTTACAGTAAATAAAAGTTATAAATTGTAATTATGGCCGGTATGTGCTGTTCTCGTTTCTAGCGGCAGAATTTTGTCTCGTACTAGCTCCGACATCAACGCTCGCCGGCACGCTGCAGGTGAAAACCAGTCGGTCGGTCTGTTATCGGCGCACGTTGTTGCATTACTTTTATTTATATTATGTATTATAATATTATATACTTTACGCGGTTCCGCGAAATAGCCATTTGAATTCAAGCTGCCTTTACGCGGAAACCGCCAATTGCCAATTGGCGACAAACGACGTCGACCGGCCGACACACGCGTCTGGAACCGTCGACTAGCCGATTCCACGAACCGGTACGCGTCCGAATCAAGTCTTGTGATCCTCGCACGCACGGTATTGCGCGTTATATTAAGCGTATTAAAGTTTTCCACGATTCTTATTTTTTTTTTTTTTTTTTGTGTAACAGTTTAACACACGCACACGATTTGCTCACCAACAACTCTCAATAGACTATGCACGACTGTATTTTTTTTTTTTAGTTTTTTTTTGTATGCTAATATTAAACCACCACACGTCGACACCGCAACAACCCAATCGTTTGTTCTTTTATTTTCATTATTATTTGTGTCACCAATGCGGCATTCTACTTGTATAGGTGTATCAGACAGAATTGACTAAAAAAAAAAAAAAAATTGATGCTAATTAAACGTACAACAAAAATTGTGAAAATAATAATATACTGAAATATACTCATTTCAGCCAAAAATAATATTTTGAAAGAAGTTATAACGCTCTAAATTAATGTATGCAAAAAAATATTGATATTTTAAACAATTCTAAAATTAAACTAATTGATTTAGATGAATATTTTTACCATTAAAATTTTTCTTTTAATTAAATTTACAAACTGGCTATTTTGAATTTTTCAAATAAAAATTTAATCAAATTTAAATTTTTTTATTTTTACTATTAAAAAAAAAAATATTTTTTTTATATTTTACGTGTATCACAAGTGTCTCTTAATAATAATAATAAAAAAAATCAGTTCTATCTGTTACACCTTGTATATAGGTAAGTACGCGTCATAGTATAGTAAATTAATTAAGTAATCGTTTTCTGTAAATTTGAACATTCTGAACTCAATTAATTTCACCATTTAATTTATCAATAATTACCTATCATCCGATGATAATTTTACTAACTAATAACTACTGAGTATAGGACATGAGTACGTTAGTTCACTATTTTTCATGTTTTTATGTGCTAACTGTAATGATAATAATATATTCCTTTAGTTAATTAAGTTTATTAGTTTAATAGATCAGAAGAATAGAATTGGGAGGAAGGCGAAGGCAAAGAAGAAGACTGCCCAGGGATGCAATCATACAGATGTCCAGCTAACAATTTTAAAACTCAATTCTCCATCTACGATGAATATAAATAACTAAGACATTAACGAATAATGTACAACAAACATTTCAGAATGCCAACTGCGCCAAATATGGGTATATTGTATCCCGTAATTTTGTGTGTCATATTTCACGTAAACAATATAATATCTAAATTGTTTTGCACAATTCCAGGCAAAATACCGAAAAAAAGTAGAAGCAACGACATAATCAGTCTGTCAGTGAATCCCATTTTTTTGACGCATTGGCAAAAGTGGAAACTGATATTAAGACATTTTATTATTTTAAAAAGATTCTTTTGTTACCTATAATTTATTCATTATTGTAATGTAAATTATATTCTTTATAGAAGTATTTGTAGGTAATAAGCTACTAGGTATTTACTGTTTTTGAATTTATTCCGAAATTTAATTTGTTTTGTATATATATTTTTAAAATGAATAAATTTTTATTTTTTTGTCCTCATACACATATGTTTTTATTAGGCATGGCATAATATACATATATAATTTACTTAAATAATATGGCAACCTAACTTTACATGTCTAAAGGGAAACATAAGTTCATGTAATTATTCACATGACTTCTGACATAAAATATTACCTGTATAAGAATTGTATAGCCTAAATATAAATAAATATAAATCATCTTTTTATATTATTATCATCAATAAATCACTTAATTATCTTAGAATAATGTGTGTGTTAAAAAAAGTCAACTTATGAGTGCTAGTAACATTCTATTTTATTATTATTTTATTTAGCTTTTTGAAATAATATTTCTTACAATGTACTATGCGTCTATGCCTATTAATTTTATAGTAAACTACTATAATAACATTTTCATAAATACTTGTTTACATGCATACCAGATTTCTGTGCATTTTAATACAACTCAAAGTTGTGAAAGCTCTGTGAAAATGTTAAAGGTATCGCCACTAACTGTATTGTATAAAACTTAGAAATAACATGAAGTTTACCTAATATGTATTATCAAAGTGGCTGTTATTAATTAATTAAGTTTTTAAACTGTTGAATAGTATGTGTAATGTGAATAATACAAACAAACACCTAACATAACAACTTATAAAAACATTTGACTCAATCAAGACAAGTAATAGGTAGGTATTATACATTGACGTAAATGTTTATTCACATACAAAAGCTACTAACTAAGAATTTCTATAACAGCATTCACTATTCAGTTCAAAACTGAGGAAAAGGCCAAAATCATTAATCATTAGTCATTACTAATAGAATAATTTTAAACATACACCACTCAAACAATAATTGCATTATTTCAACCTATTAAACAATAATGTAAGTAAAATGAATAAAACAATACACTGCAGTAGTTTCAATATTTATACTTAATAATAAATATGCTGCTTGTATTCAAATAATCAAATATACATAAATTAAATTATTATATATGTATTTATATTCCAGTTTAGTATTTACGGGGGGGGATATAGGGAATAGATCCTCCCTTGGTCTTTTTTTACTAGTAAGTATAATAATGTTGGTAAGTGTACACCCCCCCTATACCGTCGAAGAAATAATGTTTTCCAACGTATATCCCCCTATCCCCTGGACAAAATCCTAAATACGCTACTGGTATATTCTGCAAAAGTATGTATGTAAAGGTCTAGTTCAGTGGCGTACGAAGGGGGGTTAGGGGTTCAAACCTCCCACCTATTTGAATGGATGATTAATTTCAAACTTAGTTATTCTCACTTATGAACCTTCAAAAAATTCTAATTTGTTCAAAACCCCCCCAAAAAATTTTTCTGCGTCCACCCTAGTCTAGTTATTAACAATACATATACAAACATACATAATGTAATAAACAGTTTAAAATATAGGTAAAAATTACATGTTACTCATACAGACATAATATTGGATTGTATTTATTCTACTCCATAACATGTGTGTAAATGTGTAATAATAAAGTAAGTAAAGGAGTAAAGTATTACAATATATGCCTATATACTGTTCACATATTTTATATTGTAATACAACATACTTACAGACTAACACATTATTGCATATTGTGTACATTATCTTATAATATATTAAAACAAGTCATTATAATAACTATATAAGTGTGTACTGTGTATATACAAACATGTATAATGTATATTAAAAAGTAATTACTTCTTATTATCTACCTTCATATTGTGTACATCTATTGTATTTATTAGCAATAACTGTATCTGGTTATTGTCTTAAATTATAAGTTATATGTTCGTCATTTTACCTACCTGCCTATGTGAGGGAACTTATGCCTAAAACCTATCGACTACCGTTAAAGTTAAAAACTGATACCAAACCTCGAGCACTTAAGAGTGTTTCTAAGCTGCAACAAATTCTTCAATAAACATTAATTTACTTATGCGTTTTATATAATTATTTGCGAAACTATAATAATATAATTATTCTTATGTACCTAATATATTTGTCTGCAATAATTTTCATAAATTATATATATTACACCCATAGGTATATTATGATGAATGATAATCATATATAATATGAATACCTACACTATTTGAATATACCAAATGTATTTAGTTTAAAAAAATAATTTAAATGCCCATACTTAATCGATATTTTATAAATTATTAAGTATCATATTATGAAAAACAAAATGCATTATAGCAACAATTTGCAACATTGCTTTAAATATAGCTGTAATCATATTTATGTATATTGAAATTGAAATGCATATATTTAGTTTAATATTACTCTATTTATTTATCCAGTATTAAATTTTTAGAATTCTAGGTTTTTCTTAAAAAGATTAAAATAAAATAATATTTGTATTATTATATCTGTTAATATAATATGTAAATATTAGATAATTGAAGGACTTTGGCATAAGTTATGGTAAAGTAATAAAGATACTGCTATCTAAGGATATAAATATTATATTTTAATTGATGGTTTATATCATGAATAGAGTATGAAATACTTAAGGTAATTATTTTTTACACATAGAAAGATCAATTAAATGGCTATGAGTTATATGCTACAGACGTTGAAAAATTCCTTTAAAATATTATCTATAAAAGCATAATATTGAAATTGTTTTAGTCAAGTTTACCAGTAAATAAATAAATTTATATTTACATTTTATACATTTACAGTTAATTAGCATTTCCCTGTATATTAAAAGTATTATTAATAATTAATTACTAATTAGTATGTTTCAGTATTTTAATATGTTGATACACCACAAATTTTGTGTATTATTATTTTTTTTTTGTGTGTCTTTAATTGATACTGTTCAAATTAATTATTTCTGATAATTTCACTCATTAGATGACTTAAATATTTTGCAAAAACATACATTACCTAGGTATTATTATTATTATATGTCATATAATATAAATAATTAACTATTAATAATTATTAATTTGTAAAATGTATATAATACCAACATCATTTAGTCCTTAATTATATTTTTAAATATACAACTACAACCTACAATACATAAAAAAAAAATTAATTAATTAACTTAAATAACTTTTGAAAGACATATTCATCTTACTTAGTGTAATACCAAAAAAAATACAAAATAACAAATTACTTCAAATAAATACATGTAATTAAATTACCAAAAAACGTTAAGTGAAAAGTGTGACATAGTTAAATAACTAAATTATATGCAAATTGTTTTTGGGCGTAGAACAAGAAATGTTTAGCAACCTCAATTAAGCCAACCCGAGTATATTTAAGAACCTAATAAAACTAATTTGCTAGTAACAATTAAGTATCTAAAATTCTAAAGGAAACAAAGTGTCTATTATTAACCATTTCTTACATCTGTTTAAAACATAGCCTCACTCAACTACAGGAAATAATTGAATATTGTTGTCTTTAACACAAAATTGTACAATATAAAAACACAATATTATAGAACTATTAAAATAATTTATATATTCGGACTTCAATAATAATTATATTGTGTATATGCAGCTAGTTTTATTTACAAACTGTTAACTAATTAAGTACCTAGGACGTCCTAGGTACATAGGAAATAGACACATGTTTCTAATATTTAGTTAGACATTTGATTTCATCTGATTGATTTATTAGATTTTAAGTCAATATATGTTTATTTATTAATATTATGAGAAAATAGATATGTAATGATTTAGCCGATATAGATAGATAGTTTAATAGAAGTATAAAAATTAAATGTATACAATTACACCTATAGTAATCAAATATTAATTTAGCTCATATAAGTTGAAACAATTAAAATTTATAATAATAAAGAGATTAAAAATAAAAAATCTAATTTTATTTATAACACTGAGAAAATTATTAAACCTATACGTAATTAAGAATAAGGATTAAGGAATATAATATTATAGATCTTGTTGACGTAGCTATGATAAAAATCTTTCTGAATCTTCAGATTATGTTTATTTTAGAACCATTTTTAGTTCGACGCGATTTAGACTGATAATTAGAATAATTTATTATTCAATATTCATTGAATTCCATTACTGATCGTAAAATCATATAACATTGCGTTTTTCTAAAACATTGAAATTTATATAGTTGTTTTATTTTTAATAATATAGGCTCACATTTATTTTATTTATTTTAGACTCTAGATACTGGCTTAAATACTATAAAAATATTTTAAAAAATAACATAATAAAAGTAAATTTTGTTGTGTATTAAAAAAAAAGTAACAATTTTAAATAAAAATAGTATTTTATTTTTAAACAATTCATTGAATTGCTATAAATTTACCTGTTAAGTACGTTTGAAATTATTATATCAATTTTATTTTATACTGCTAAATTAAATTGTTAAAATGGCTAAAAAGAATAACAAATCAAAAAAGAAATCCGGCAAGAAATCCAATAAAAAAACCAAAAAACCTACAACTATTACTAAAACCATTGACACCGTCATACCAATTTCTACTCCTGTAGGTTCAGTTCATTTTGATGAATTTTTGAAAATATGCAAAGAACCAAAATTAATTCAAAATATAGTTGAACCTGCTAAAAAAGCAAATGATTCAAAAAAAAGTAAATCTAAGAAATCTAAGAAAGCCAAGAAACCTAAGAAACCTAAGAAACCTAAGAAACCTAAGAAATCTAAGAAATCTAAAAAAAAGGAGAAGATAGGAATTTCTAAGATAAAAGTAGTTGTAAAACCAGATGATGTTCCTCCATCACCACAACCAACATTATTTCCCTTGATCAAGACATTATTACTTCCTTCCAATGACGATGCCCTTGACGAAAATGCATTATTTTCAGTATGTTTTACAAAACACATAATAAAAGTTTATAAAATAAAAATGTTACATTTAAGGAATTTGTTGTTGGTAAACCGGAAACATTAATTTTAAAACAATCGTCAATTCGAGAAATCACAGTAATTGAACAACAGGCAAATAACACTGTTGACGAAATAAATATCTTAGAAGAAAAAATCAAGACTCTAATGGAGGTAAATACTACATTTGAACAATATTGATAATAATTGCTTAAAAGTTTTGAGATTACCTTATGTTTATATTTTGCAGAAACCTAAACTGACTGAATCTGAAACTATTGAATTGGAGAATCAACAATTGCTCGTTATGGAGCTATTAAATGATTTTGAAAACAACTTGGCAAAAATTCGAGATATTTTTAATAATAACAATTTTGAAGGCGCTAATGAAACTGATGCTGATGTAGAAGATACCAAATGTCGTGTAACCGGTAAATCTGAATCACAACACATGGTATGAACGAACTAATTCGATTAAAAATAAATAAACAAAACTGACAGCTATTTCATTTATTTATCAATATCAATACAATAGTTACAGAATGTAGAGAAATGGTACGAAACTAATGATTTATCATATCTTCTTTCACCAAATGCATCATTTGACAAAGGTGTTACCGTATCGGAGGGCTTATTAGTAATATTTGACGAATTAAAAGACCAAAAAACATCTCCGAAAACGAATGCAAAACAAAACGATGTGTTCAAAAGACTTAAAACTAAATTCAAAATATTATTGCCTCCGCCGAATTTGGAAGTAAAATTCGATTTAATCTGTAAATAAATCACTTGTTTTTTAAAGAATATTGTATTTCTTTGTAGAGTAACAAACAATATTTGACGTGGATAGATCAAAAACTTCACAAAGACCATCAAGATATGTTGAATGGTACCAAAAATCTGAAGATATTTCAGTGTTGGTACGAACTAGAGCTTAAATATAATATTATCAATGCACTAATTATATCTATGAAGGACGCTATTAAATCAACATCGCCGGTTCGTTTTATCAACTAATTAATTATTTATTAATAACTAAGGTTAGGTTATAATATAATATCAGTTATTAACGCATTATATTAGTAATAATATAATTAGATAATGAGTATTGAGTGTAAAAGTGTAAATACATTATGGTGATTATTAGGTACCTATGTACAAATATATAGGAACCTATAACCCAAACTCAGCTGCTTTTTTCAGTGGGTGGGGTCCATGTGTACCCAAAAAACTATTTATGTAAATTATAAAGTATAATTATGTTTATCAGGCAATAGGAAATAAAGACTGCTGACTTAGTTAATAACTGTATTGTATTATTATAAATACATTTTTTTTAATATGTATAATATAATCTCTTCTATAATGACGTACAAAATTTCGTTAACATTTTTTAACAGTTTTATTATGCAAATGATACCACGAAATCGCAGTTTTTGGTTGATCAAAGTATTTTGGTGCAAGCATTGGATGAATTCAAACGAAAAACAAAGGATACATTTTTACGTGCTGGTTTAGAGAAGTATTGGACAATAAATCCTGAATCCATAAGGCTTGGAGCTAGACCATGTTTTGACGTTACGATCTGCCAGCGAAATACGGTCATCGACGATCTCGTTCCATTAGATAAACGGAATTTTTCATTTTTACAACGTAATTTAATCAAAATGAATGACGAAAATTGTAAAGGTAATTTATAAATAAACAAACATATGACTTACTTATAGACATTATACAGAGTAATTCACCAAGCATTTTCTTCCCATTTTCTTTCAATAATGCAGTTTTTTAAATCTGATTTTTTAGATTTTTATTATATTTAAACTTTAAAGAGTATACGGTGTTGATACAAACTTCAGTTTTTCAAATCATTATTCCTCTTTTCTAACAAAAATTTTTGTCAAATGGATATTTTTCAGAAAATGTTGATATGTAAAACTTAATACTCTAACTAGTATTTTTTTTTTGAATTATTTGAATTTGCTTTTAAGTCTATAATAATAGGTTTGAAAGATATTATGGATACTATACTGATTTTAAGATGTTAATAGTTCATATTAACATAGTTAGGTAATTTGAAAAAATGGCCCGAATATAACGAATCCTAGATCCAATATTACATATATTTTACGTTTTTGTAAAACCATTTTAAAGGATTACCATCCTGCAGAGTAGGTATAAACATTTCATTAAATAACAAATTACTCGTTTAAATGTTTATAAAAATATATCATTCACTAAATACTTTTTAGTAAAAAGGAGGAGGGAGAAAACTTGGTGTAATATTCTATACATAGTATATACATTATAAATTTAGAGCGTAGATTTATATGCATTTTCAAGTGATACATTTTATATTTTTTAGTGATTGCATTTTTGGAATTAACCTAATAATTACGAAATAAATTTAATAATTATAAATCATAATGCTTGTATATTTTAATCAAACGTATGTTTTAATCATGCATAAATTGATTTTTTGAGTTGCGATTTATTATTTCATAAATCTAATTAGTGCATATAAATCCGGGTTCTAGCTTATAATGAATTTTAGAATTATATACATAAATATTTTTGAACTATTTATATACAGATACAATAAAAACATCAAATTCAAAAACCAGTGAAATCGAAGTCGGTAATACCAACTATAACTAATTTATAAATAGATTAAGTTTTAATTAATGTATTTTATTATCTTTATTAAACGTATATAAAAAATTACTTAAGTACAAATCTCCAATTCAAAAAAAATTGACGTTTGAACTTTGTAGCTATAATTGACATTACCTACTATAATAAAATTTAGGATGTGCAAGTAATGTCATTTAAACCAGATTCTTTCATAATTCCAGATGGAAAATTTTTTACAAACTGCATAAAAGTGTTGTATTTTATTCGAATACAATGATAACTCTATAAGTACATCAATTGTGAATTATTTTATTTGTCATTTTAAAGGGGAAATGGGTTTTGAATGATATCACTTATACATCCTAAAATTTATCTATTATAGCATGTCAGTTAATTTTTTCTAACTTGAAAAATTAATGTCAATCTTTCCTAAATTAGTGGTGTGCATTTGAGTATTAATTTCCTAACAATAAAAACAATATAATCTATATATGTTTATAAATTATATTTTCAATTGTCGACATTCGCTGTGATCAGATTACACTGTAAAAATAAAAATATTAATTTACCAAACGAAACGAGATTGTTTATGGCTGTGTTTCGTTTGACGGATCGTCAAAAAAATATGGTCTGGATTAGGATCCAGTCTTATTCTATTCAGGATTTATTTTCCAATAATCTTCTGACCAGCGCGTAACAATGTATACCTTAAATTATTTTAATTTCGTTTAAATTCTTGAAATGCTCGTAACAATACTTTTTTTAACCACATAACATAAAATATCGGTATGTAATACATTAATAATTTTGATATTGTATTTTATTAAATTTTTACATTAAACAAAAAAAAAGTGAATTATGCATCGTCAAATTATAAGTATAATATTTTATTTCTAAAATAACTTAGATTTGAACAAACCTTAAGAAAACTTGTAGCATAATGTTTAAAAAAACAACTTAGTTCAAAAATTGTTTTTTTTTTATCATCAATTATTATACATTTTTAAAAATTTAATCGTGATATTTTCTTTTTTCTTTTTGAAGTATTATATTTTTATCAATTTACAAAGAAACGTTAAACTTCATAATATATTTCAGTTGTGTTAGAAGTTTATCATTTCATTATACAGTATTTTTTTTCAAACTCCATAAAAATTTACAATTATAATAGAAAATTATAATTCCAAGCGTGGTTTACTTATAATATCTTAAGATTATTCAAATTGGTAATATTTTTAATTATTATGAAATTTAAAACTTTTTATCTTAATTTGTTGTAATAAAACTAGTATTTTATTTTAAGAATCTCGTAAAATACTTTATCAGTATTTTTTTCAACAAATATAAAATCTGTTAATTCTATTTAAAACTAAACCTACAACAGTGGGTACCTATAACTATACGATAGCCTTGACAAAGCTTCACAGAAAAATTCAAAGGTAGATATGTACTTATATGTATATACGGCGTATCCAAAAATCAATGATACCTATATTAAATAATTTTGTTTATTATTTCGTATCTGTTTTTCCACTCGACTAAATTATTCGTATATCCATTGTCATTTCCATTTCATATACACGCGAATAAGCATATTTCAATATCGTCAATGATACCAAAACATCGCATAACAAAAAGTGATCGCATTCGTTTTGTGGTTCTCTATAGTGACCTAAAAATTACACGATTTGTATGTTTACTATAAAATATTATATAGCTGTGCATATTCAATATAATATTATTATAATACTATATTATGTTACTATTTTTTATATAATGATAATACTTTATTAATTTATTGTATGTTTGTGATTATTTTATTGATATAGGTATTTAAACATCGACTCTCGCATCTCTAATTATCTCTCTTTACAGCTGATAATATCAACATATATTCTTAATAATTAAATTATATGTTGCACGACATTTGAGGTTTATTACTGTACTAAATAAGAGTTTTTCCAAACAAATAAAATATGCACATCATAGTAAAATTAATTTTTAATGTTCATTACTATACCGTCGCTTTACTCAGAGAATCAGTTAAGTTTTCATTATTTAATTAAGAGGTTTATTGTCTAATATACCTTTCAAGTTTTTGAATTTGAAATGTAGTATGTCAGCTCAATCAAAAAATTTCTATAAGTAGTCTTCATAATACATAGGTATATTCACATGTCTCTATGACTCGTCTATAGATATACAATGTGAGCTTTATACTCGTATAATATGTACAATTATTTGAAAGAATCCCAAGTATGCTAGTTATTCTGTTAATATTTTAGAGTGGCATTATTATTTTATTATATGTCGAATCGTCAATAGTATAAGAATTTAATTGACAGAGGAAAACAATTCAAAGAATAGTAATTATATAGTGATAGGTAACATAATAATACATAATACCTATTCCAGTAAATATTAAATAACGTATGTCACAAAGAAAAGTGCAGTTGGTATCTGCGATTGTTTTATAAAAATTATATGAATTTTATAACAAATTTTATTATTATTTTTTGATTAGATCAATTAGATCAAAAACATCAACCACTGTGCCCTGTAGTTTTTAGTTATTATTGTTAAGTAAATATAATATTATCTAATTATAATTATATATGTAGTTTTGTTTTTCTGAATAAATTTAATTAATTTGTAAAGTATTATTTGGTATAAAAAAAATGCATTATGTTGTTTACTAAAAATTACTTAATACAATTATAATATAGGTTATTATTTTAATCCAATGTATCTTTATAGATTGGTCGTAATATTATAATAAAATTGTCAGATTACAATGAATTTTTTTTTTATCGTTTCATGTTGTAATGAAAAATATAAGAATAGGTAATATAGAATCATTATTAAATAATGTAATTATGCCATCTTAAATGGTGATACTATTTTAATAATCTTCCGACCTACATTGTAAATTTTTTAGTTTAAAATTTTTTTTAAAGATACTCGTATAAATAAATAATACTTGTATATATACTCGTATAATTCGTGTATTGTTTCTTATATAGAGTGCAACAACGATCTATTGAGTTATTGGTTTTCACAAAACATATACTATGTGATTTTATTTTATTTTTCTGAAAACTTCATATATTATTTATGTTGTTTTTTAAACTTAGGCCCAGACACTACAACTGTAATGCATAATTAAATTTAAAACTGACAGCAAACAAATATTAGTAAGACAATTATATTATCTTAAAGTATTTTTTGACAGTCTAACGATAATCCTTGAATATAATATTAAAAACTTGGAAGATTGAAAGAAAGGACTACTTAAAAACGTTTTAAATGTTTATTATCAGTTGATAATAATTAACTATATTAGTTCAGTATTCTACTTCAATAAATTCTGAAAGAAAAATATTTCCCTTTCAAATATAAAATAAAAAATCCAAATTGAATTTAAATATTAGAACTCAATGAAATACAATAATATTTTTCTAATTTAAGTAAAATTGATAACATACGTCACACGTGTAAATATACCACGTCTATAGTAATTTCTAATGACTTTAGAAAATATTACATTAAATGAAAAATTGAACGGCGTATTGTATAGGCAATATAGGTACATTATGGCGTAGAAATATTCAATATACGTACTTTGCTACACATCACAAAATAGATTTTTTTATTATGTTTATTTCTGTTAGGAGTTTTGTAAAAATAATAATAATAATAATAATAATAAAGCCATTGCTTTTAAATAACTATAAAAAAAAGTAAAATGGTAACATTTGGATCAACGACTACTCAATAACTTTACGATGATACATGTGATGAATATGTTCCAAATACATATTATTTAGACTTTTGATGATTATTCCAACTAGCTAATTAATTTTTTGCAATACTGGAGTATAATCTTATTGAAAACATAAGTTTTATTATTTGTTATTTAAACTATTGTCTTTGTTATTTTTTTTTTTTTTTTTTTTTTATCGTGCGGAATTATCCGTGTCTCGTAACTGTATTGACCAATAATAGTTGGAATGTATACATATAAGAATGGTAAAAGTATTTTCTACACTTTTCATCAATTTGATTAATTGAAAAATAATTTTTCGTCTTAATATGATTAGTAAATTGTATTGTAGATATGATTAGTTAACTTAATAAGTGTTAACGGCCGTAATTAGTAAAGTAATCAAATCCAAAACTTTAAAATTATAAATTAAATACATCATAAAAAATATGAATATCAATAAATTGATAATTATAATATATATCATGCTATAATATAGGCATGCGGAAACTTAAGTGTGTGAAAAATGTGAAGTAGGTTGCTTAAACAAAAAAACACGAGTGATTTTAATTTTAATAAAATTCACATTGCTACACAACATTAAAAAAATATCCTACTAATACAATATAATATAATAGTCATCACTACTCTCACAAATCAGTTAAGCGGTTTTTTTTTATTAATTATTTGTAAGTCTGTTGAACATAATTATTGTCATGTTGTCCTAATTATGCAACTCCATTATGTACCAGCCGAGAAATATCTACAAAATAGTTTGTAGATAATAATAAATAAACGTACAGTTAAGTAAGAGTACTGTGTATAGAATGTATTATAATTATTAAAATAAAACAATATTGTACGGATCAAAGAAGGAAAAAATAAATGATATGAGATTAATTGCTTAAGTAGTCACCAAGTTATAACACTTAGCTTGGAGGATATTATTATACATAAAAAATGAATGCGTTTAAAAATTGACATTTTTGCTATCGCATATATTATATTACAGTACCTATTTATAATACAAGATTATTATACACAGTACATATTATTATAAATTATTATGTATAATATGATATTTTCAGTTGCACGTCTTCGCCAAATACTGTTCGGGAAAAGTGTACTAAATAGCATTTCTAACTCGACCGGACCAATCGTATTTCACGGGATCGCGCTATACGGACGATGTCGTCATAATATTATTGTTCAATATTTAATTTCTCCCACCCTCACCCCCAATTAACAGCAAATACAACGAGTTTAAATACAAGAATATAAACCGTACGAAATTGTTTTCATCGGGGTGCGTGTTTATCATTTTATCGTCTATTCCGTCGATGGATGTTCGCACGACCGTCGCGGTGCATTCTCCGCTATTAGTCACTAGCGGATATTAGCGCTCCGTTTTGCTACCACTCAGTCCGTGCGGTACGCCAAGCCAAGCGCCACTGCCGCGACTACACAACAGTCCCCCAAAAGTCGAAACGTTTATAAGACTGACAGACGACGACGACGAAGACGTAATGCGCGCGTGATCTTCACTTTGCCGTCGACAACCGTACCGATATATTTGGTAGAAAAAAGTAAAAATTGTTTACGACGCGTACTCTTTGGCCGGTCGCCACTACCGATAGTCGTTACTATACGTTTCGTCTCGCGCCCTTATCCAATAATTGTATTAATAATAATAATAATCATATTATAATATCAATTGTTACAACGATAATTAATTGCTTTATGCCAATTTTGATTTCGGTTTAAATAATATTCGTATTTACGGGAATTATTGTTCCAATAATCGCGACTTCACTGTCCTACGACGACGATTCGTGAGTACCTATATTATGTGTATAATTATATTCTTTTTTTGGTATTTTGGTATAATTACATTAAGGTACTTTTTGGACTATTGTGTAAGAGGGAATTTTTTTGCCGAGCTGCAGTTTTCAGTTCCTTTCTGCATAATATGAGTACAATAATGTATTATAACTATCAACAATTAATAACATTTAATTATTTTTGGAGAAAATAATGTATTTATTTAATGTTAACCTGCAGAAAGAATCACGAAGTATTATTTAGTAATTCGTATTTTAAAATAAAATAAAATACAAATAGTATAATATATTATAGTTACGTTTATTCTCATGAAATTCAGTTAAAACTAAAATATGTCAAAATAAGAAAAATAACGTAAAAATTATTATTTTAGATAAAAATCTCAGATTTCAATCTGATACTGTGCATGAGACGTGATTTTTTACGCAAAATTAAACTTGAGACGTGAACCAAATACTAATCAAAATTGTTTTGTGTATTGAAATTACAAATGTCAGTAAAATGTCTTTTTAATAATATTAATAAATAGGTAAATCTAAATGTTCTTTATTTAAATATTATTCTAGATAATTTAATCTATTCATACAATGAATTTTCACTATCAACGTTGTAGTATTGTAATTTTATACTCGATTTTAATACGTTTTTTATGAAGTGAATTTAGAGCAGTTACTTTTAATATAGTACCAATAATGATCAAATTTCTATGGAATTAGTGCAACGAAAATAGGTTAAAACATTTTGAAATACGAATAATAGAATGTAATTATAGTAGGTATTTAACTTTTCTTATGCAACAAGTGAACAAATATAAAATTGTATTAAAATTTACAATCCATAAATATACTCATTTTATATTCAATTAATGCATTTGTAGTGGCCTACTGGACGGTCCTTTATAAGCATATTGTGGTATATCATTTTATATAACGTGTTCTACATCGTTACTGTAATGACATATAACATGAAGATTTAACACGATTTGATGAATATTATATATTTATATTCAAATAATTATAACTAATAAATATATAAGTAATACATTCGTCTGTAAATGTCCAAAATTCAAAGATAATAACATAATTATGAAACTAATATATTTCTACCTAACAGTCCTAACATAATATTAGAGTTTATGTCATATTATTATATATTACTATAAACAATGATTTTATGCAACAAAAATATTTTTCTTCGTTCTTGAAACATTTTTCTTTATACTTAATTAAAATTGAAATATGTTTAAGTTAATTGTATGTTCATAATATAAAATAAAGCGAACTTGTTTTTGACTCTGCATAATTATGGTCTAGCTAATATGTTTATAGTTTATACATATTAGTATATTAAACATTGTCAAATTGATTTCTATTTTCAAGAGCTTACAACAGAGAAACATAAAAGAAAATTAATTCAATAACAATAGCTACATTGTGATTATATAATAATATTATTATATAAGGTTTCAGTGCCACAAGTAAATTTCCAGCAATAATTCAAAATCACTTCGCTATAGTGGTATTCACTTTCTCATCTTACTTATCCAAATTATTAACCGATAATAAACATAATTTAAAGTTAATAATATGTTGAAAACTTAAAAATTCTTGATATACTAATTGTTTAAAATTTAAAATAAATGGGTACAGTTGCGTTAGAAAACTTATAACGACATGAATTTTATTTTTTGCAAATAAGCCTTAGCAATTTAACTATTGGCTGACAATCATTTGTTTTTCGATTAATAATAATATGATATGAATAATTGTTAAGGGTTAGTTTCAAAGTTATTTTTTTTTTTTAATATCGAACTTTTATAATGATAAAATACCAAAAATGTATAAAAAAAAATTGTAAGAGTTAATTAACTAATAAACTCTTCTGTGAGTAATAATACTCATTATAATATTATGACGTCTTTATCGTGTCTTTTAACTACAATAGTCAAAATAATATTGATATATTAATTAGCTCGCGAAGTATTCTATTATCATGTAATTTGTTATGAATCATGAAAAAATAAAAAGTATCAAAAAGCTTTTTCATTTAAATTACTATAGGTAGAAATACTTAATTTAAAAGTAAAAATTTTTAATAGTTATTTAAGCGTCTTTTTATTATTATGAAAGATTAAAAATATTGTCTTCAATCGTTTGAATTTTTCACTTTGGGGAATACAGTTATCCCTATTCCCAGCTAGGTCTCATTACTAATATATCTGTATATAATCACAATGAAATAACCGCTGGTTAAGTTATTCGTATAATAATTATAATTGTATACCTATAAAACGTTCAAAGCTTGTAGTATCTTTTTAATCATAAAAAACATTGAATACAATGTAAATTCAAATAAATCATAATATAAATATAAAAAAATATTTACACTGAAATGTATTCTTTAAAATATTACATTAAGTTAATAACTATTAGTATTTAATGAAATGCGAGGATATAGACGTATACTTTTGATAAAATATTAAAAGTATAACTATATTTTAATAACAATTAAGATAATATGCATGAGTAATAAGAAATTTCATGGAAAAGTATATTATCATTAATTTCGTAAGAAAACAAATAATTAATCAGTAGTTGGATAAAAAAGATTAAGTCAAAAACACTACTTTTGTAAATTAAAAAAAAAAAAACCATTTAAAGTATTAAAAGATTTCAAAGTTAAAATCTAGTATTTACTATTATTTTAATCATAATATCTTTGAATGATCCTTTGAACGTGAATTTATTTTAAATCGTAAAAGCCAAATTATTTTCGAAATGTTATGACTTATTCATTTAAAATGTTATTTGACCTTTTCCTTTTTTATATGGCTTATCAGTTATTATTTTTGAACTAAGTTAATTTATACATGTTTTCTTTGACTTGCGATATTATATATTTTTTTAATGAAGGTGCTGCAAGAAAAAAAAATAATAATCCCTTGATCTTTTTTAATAGCATTTAATAAACCATTAATAAGTGATACCTATAATTGCACAAATTTGTTATAACTCATATTCAACAATTTTAGTAGAACATTTTTTTTTACTTTAATTTTTTTATTACACCGTGTAAGTGGAATGGTGAAGTACTGTGGACATTCGGTTGATTATGGGTGGTAAGGCCTTTCATTGAAGGCACTTCGGCATGGCTAAGTTAACTTTTTATAAGAATAACAATCTCATCATTTTTTTAATTTAATAATGTCTATTTATAATGAAACTGGTAAAATAAACTTCTATGTATGTATATATAAAATAAAGCACAATAATGTATAATAAAGTATTGTTAATTGGTTATTGTGTTGATAATAGGATAATAAAGTACCTATTATTATTATTATCAATATCGTCAATTTTTATAACTTATATTAATATCTAATAATTTATAATAAATTATAAACATCGCCTTAGAGTTATGTAAATGATCTAAATTATCAAAGACAATATTATTTAATAAATGTTATAAACGCTTCTACGCCTAATGTGTATACTATTATTAAGTTAGGTTAGGTTTTAATAAGAAAAAATCTGAACTCATATAAACGCGTGTGTTTCATATGTATAATAATACTCGTTAAGTAAATATTAAAAAAATATGAAATGAAATCAGTGGATTTACATATAGTACTATAGTAGTATCACTAGACCCCAGTAATTTTTAAAATTTAATAGTAAAATTAAATGTAAGACTAATACTTATAAATGTGAAATAATATGATAATAATGATAATAATAATAATAAATACAACTCAAAATATCTTTAAGCTTAAAATTTAAAAATCAATTTGAATGACAATTAATTTAATTATATATCTTTTATTTGTATGAAACAATATTATCCCCCTTTTTTATCAGTTATCAACTAATAGTCTATAAAGTATCAAACATTGATCCTTGATAATAACTACCTATTCAATTATTTTTAGAAACATTAGTATCATTACATTTATCTGATATTATTAAAAATTATTAGAAAATAATATTAATTCTTAAATAAAATAGTCAGTATTAGGCATTTTTTTTTTTTTTTTTTTACCAAATATAGATCATTGATCATATTGTAGATGCAACAATTAAACAATTAAAAAGCAGGCAAGTGAGTACCGCTCTGCTGTACATTAGGTGCCGTATGGATCATTATTATATATTATAGGAATGTTAAATTTGAATCCAATGATAGTTATCATTGTATATGAAAAACGATTCTGAACGAAGATGATTTGTCAGCCTAGGATATAATTTCTAGTGGTTGGTGAAAAAGGTGG
>VUJU01000168.1:97249-151333 GCA_009835225.1 Aphis craccivora | reverse complement strand
AAGCCACCCCCCTCCCCGATGTCCGCCTATGACAAGAGGGCATTCCAAAGACGTCATGTTCCGTGGTAAAAATTTATAGATAATTAACAGAGGATTAGAGAATTTTAAAGAAATAATGCGTACTTATAAAGAATAAAGATGCAATAATATACCCATTATGTTTTAAGTACAGAGTTATGTTTATTAAATTAATAAAATACATCCAAATTGTAGCGAAGTAATATAACTTATTTTATGGTATATATATAAAAAAAAAAAAAAAATAGTTATGAAAAGAAAAATATAAATTATATTCAGTATTCATATTCATTTCAATCGTTAAACTCAAATCATTGATATTATTATCTATATGAACTACATTGAAATAATGTAAAAATCAGTAAAAAGTACTATAATTTTTAGTATCATGTGTGTATTTGATTTTAAATAGCAAGAAGAGAAATTGGACGACTGAATGGAAAAAGTGAAAGTCCTCACAGAAGAAAGATTCAAGTTCGTGGAATTCAATTAATGACATTAAGAAATGTATTTGATGACGTTATTAATGAAACAAAGTAAACAATACCATCGCTATAGACGATATGATTCTTTGTTCAATATTTTAATAAGTGTTCATGGTAAGACATATACTTATAGTCAATTATAAAAGTAGCTATGATGAACTTATTAACATTTTAAGTTCACACATTTTAAATTTTCGGATATAATTTTAATAAATAATAGTTATGATCTACACAAATTATACATATTTTGAATTATATATATATTTGATAATTTGTAAAAAAATTATAATACAAATAATAGAAATAAGAAAGTGATGAGATAGAAAAAGACACGAAACAGTGTCACCAAACTCTGGTAAACCTGAACTTGAATTTAAATAGGTAGTTGAATCGTATTAAATCATTCGCAACGTACTTAATCATCAGCCACAACGATAAATATTAAAGATTCAAGAAATATTTACTCTTGAATTGATGTTCGTAATCGAAATACATATATCATATATATATATATATATATAATGAATTTTTATGTATAAAGTAAACTAGAAATAAATAAACAAATTTTCTCCTTCAAATAATTATAATAATAATAACATATATTTTAAATAATGTAAATACGTAGGCCTAATAAATAATTTCTAAAACGTGGATTTATTGTACATTTGACGATGTAACGGTGATATTACGAATAAATTATTATTTTAAATTAAACCATTTTCTACGAATGATATTATGTTAAATTAAAGGTGAGCATTGCACGAACATTTTTATATGGTAAAAATTTAATTGTTCACATTATTTTTTTTACGCTGATACCTTTACGTCTCGAATATCCAACATAAATACCTATTCTACCTACTATGTATTACAATAATATAAAACACAAAGTAAATAAACATAATATATTGTAGGCTATAGCAATAATTTATTATTTAAACTCGTGTTTGCTATTTATTAAAGATATGTAATATACATATATTATATTATTATTGATAAAGTAATCTAAGTGTGCATTAAAATTTTTTTAAAAATCAAAAATATATTTAATTTTAAAGGTGTTTTCTTCAAAGAATATCATGAAAATAATAACAATGAGAAATTGACACTATTATGATAATAGACAGCGCACGTATTGTCAATTCAAATAAAAATAAATTATACATTTATTATTATTATATACATAACTTGTAAGAAAATAATAAAATTCCTAGCTGATAATATAAATAGCATTATGCCGAATAAAATGATATAACCACACTATTCAAGTTTCTTTGAATAAGTATATTTGGAATATTAAAAACGTGTCAACGGTACATATTGTGAAATTCTTGTAAATTTATAACTTGACAATTTTTTTGATAATCACAGAATTTATTGTTGAAATTATATTAATAAGTATAGGTATTGAATATTCTAATTTTTCTCATTACAACTCGATTGTGGGCAATTTAAACTATATTGTCAATTATCTCAGGAAAATCAAATCCATTTATTGTTTAAAAAATATATAAGAATATAATTATTATTATCATAATTTCAACTAAACATTAAAGTAAACGATATTATATTTAACTCAACATTGGTACATTTTGAGTAGTGGCTAGTATATTCTCGTTTCTGGTAATTTGTTTTACAGCGGTTTTATGTAGTTTCAATTATTTTAATGTATTCGAATGTTTAAGCTTATATAGGACCCTTTTTACTGTACTCGATAACAACAATACGTCAATATAAGTCAAAAAATAATTATGTTGAGTGCAAATAGTACGATATTGTATTTTGAATTTTAATTATTATAGATTAGCCCTCAGTTTCGTTGTCGTTAAGCAGTCTGGCTGCTGATATTTTTTCGTATTTAGTTCTATAGAGATGCGATATTAATTTATTAGCACAGTGCAACACAATACTAATCGATTACGTGCTAAATATAAGATTCAAAACTGTAGTTAGCGTACAAACAGCAAAAGCAATTTAAATAACAATATGAACGCATTTGTTCATTAATAGAAAGGTGTGAATTGCGTCGTGTTTATATTTTATCGGTTATTTGACGTATTACCATATTTGCCAAGCCAAAACTTGTACAATAATCATGAAAACGCCGACGCCACCGTGTCATAATAACACGGCGGTACTTGATAATAATATTAAGTAACCCGGACACGATATGATTTATTTACGACGAACGAAAAAGTTTGCTTGATATCAACCTTGTTTCTAATATCGTATTAAAATCAGACTGGACTAGGATGGTGGGCTACTATACGTATCGCGTGTCTGTTTTATACACAATATAATAACACCCATGTAGTATGTACTGTTTCGTATGGCCGTAGTGGTTTTAATGTACTAATATAGAATTATTATGTACTAACAACAGTGCTGTGCAATAAAGCTTTCAATAGGTACAAAATTATACTAAAACAAAAAAAAAATAGTAATAAATAATTGTAAATTGTACATAATATTATACTAGCGAAAAAGTGCTCGGGCGGTTTTACGCCTGTGTATAAAACATTAAATATGTAGAGTGGACAGGTTTTTTATCACACCTATATGGCTATAAAATTACTATATGTTTTGTTGAATGTTTTAAATCTCGGAAAATGTCATAACGATAGGTATTGTTTATTCGTTTTAAATTCTACTATATGATATATACTGTATAGTCTGTATATAACATACATATTATATACTACCAGTGTATCCTTTAAATACGAAGTGATTCACCAAGAGTGCTCACCTTTATTATTCGCTAATGATGTTTTTTTTTTTGGAAATTCTAAGTTTTGATATATTGTTTTCGATTATTCAACACTAAATCAAAATTTGAACGAGTGGTTTTTGAGTTATTAAAATATATAATATATTGTATACATCTACTAAGGATAGGTACTATTTTTACGAAAATATGTAACAATTAATGTTAAGTTTACGACGTTTTCGAAAAAGTTATTTGATTAAAAATTCGCAGGAAAAAAACCAATTCTTGTTTAAAAGTTCAAAAATTCACCTCGCTCCGTGACATTTCTAAAGTGGTATAAAATTCTTAATCATTTGAAATATTGTCCTTAAGCAGATATACTTAAAAGTGGTAAAAATCAATGTTTATAAATTTATAATATGAATTACTAAAAGAAAATAAAGGAGTGACATATGATTGAAGAATCACCTTGTATTATAGTATAATATTATTATTATTGTTTATTTTTTCAAAAAGATAATGGGCCACACTGAACAGGTTCTTTTGTGACCCGGGCCAATGAGTTCACAATTTATAACATTAAACTTAGCATACACATTCTTGTTTATTCAATTTACATTTTAATTATTTTAAAATTTTAGACTTTTATGATGAAACTAAGTAAAATATACAAGGTAGGCAATAATAGATAATATAAAGGGACTCATCGTTTAATAAAATATTTATAATATGTACCTAAATAATAAGATACATTATGTAAGCAACTATATAGTTAGATAAGATAGATAGTATAGTACAGTATAGATTAAAGGTGTACTATAATACTTAAAGTTTCGTATTTTGTTCATTCTGCACCTAATAAGTAATTTTTTTTTAATTAATACTATTAAAGAATGTTGTTTTGACGTCTAACATTGAAGTCGTAACATTATATATATATTTTTTATATATTTCATGCCCGATAGAAGTACTGTATGTATAGATATAGTTAGTAAAACTTTGTATTATTACACTTTAACGTTGTATGTACTGTAGAAATCACTGCGACGAGTTTCCGTTAGAACAAGCAAAACGCTATAGTTATACTGACACGAGTCAAGATATATTATTTGCATAAATCGAAATATAATATACCTTTACATGGAAAATGGTTAGAACAAGATATCGGCTACAACGAGAAAAACACACCGAGCCGCTATCAGTTATTACGAACAAATCATTATCTTTTTATAATGTGGATATGGATTTGTATATGTATAAACACGTTTCTACGAGTTTTGGTGTTTTCATGTTTGCAATAGTTACGAATAACGTCAGTAGTGTGAAAACTTCTAATCATGTCGCGTTGTCAATTTACGTCAGACGAAAAAATCCATACAATCGTTCGGCCAGAAAACGATGGACAAAGCAGAACACTTTATACCATACCGCCGGAACACAATCGGTTGACGGCGATCGCGAAAGAACTTAGCACTTCGGAGTCAACGATTTCGAACGTACGGAGAAGACGGGATCCGCTGAAAACGATGTGTGAAACCAAGCCAAAAAAAGGACGGTGGTGTACGGCACAGCATAGAGACCTTGAAGAAGAACTATTTGAGTGGTTCAACCGACAACGATACTCAAAAGAACCTATACGTGATTCTATGTTGAAAGCGAAAACTGAACTACTGGCTGAAAAACTAAAGATAGAGAATTTCAAGTGCTCTGCATCTTGGATTCTGCGTTTCCGGCAACGGTACAACGTTGGTTTTGGTCAGATGTCAGGTGAGTCAACAGCAATGTGTTCTAAGATTCACGATGACGTTTGGCCATCCGGAATAGGTAACAGTGACGATAAAAGGTGCTGAGTTGAAATCGTATTAGTTAAATCTTGAAAAAAAAAACAAAGTTATCGAGTGCAGTCATCAGATTATGATTTTGGAACTGTACCATTATAATATAATATAAAATTACATATATAGTAATATATCCGAAGCTCGTACTGCAAAGAGGACTCTTGAAAAATTTCAATGTACAAAGAACGTCGCAGATGTTAAAAGAAAAACATTTATTTTATCATAACCCTTAGTTGACACAAAATTCGATATTGGCTTTTTTTAAAAAAATTTTTTTATATTCCAGAGATTTAATATGTTGTATTTCAATTTAACGTGTAATAATTATTTGATGAGAAGTTACAATAAAACTCGACAATAACTAGAGTAAAACCGTCTGTTTTGTTATAGGATTTTCTCAGTTTACAATGGGCACTCGTTGCAGCAACGAATGTGTTCGATCTAACCGTATATTGTATATAATATTATAACGAGTGAACGAGCGAGCTATTGGTCACAACGAGAAAATCTCGCCGGCCCTAGGAATACATCGTCGCCGATTTCTATGTACAATAATATTATTCCGAACAATTCATTTTATAAAGTCTTAACTTTTTATTGTTAAATCGATACGTGTGTAGGTTTCAGCCTATTGCGTTTAATAGTTCACGTGTACAATATAATATTACGCCCTAGATTCGTATCAATAAAATAAGATACATGGAAATGTCTGGACCGAAATACACATAAATATAATATGCTATTATTATCGTTTGTTGTACAGTTAATATACTTTTCGTGTATAATATTATGTTGCGCGCAATTACAGGATTCTGCGAGTGTACCTGTCTACATATACATATATATATATATATATGTATATAATATACTTAATATACGTCTATACCTACGTAAAAATAGAATAGTGACAGCTCGCGCACACATATTGCGTCAAAGAAAGAAAGAACGAAATTACCGAATTCCGTTGATTATCAAACGCATATTATACTATGTTCTCGCGCATATTATATTGTCTTAAATTTAATTTGATTTATGCAATATGCGTTTTGCCCGGTGTCGGGAATAAAAGTAATACACGTAGAACGTCGTGTTTTCGGACGCCCGCGAAAACCAATCGAACACCACAGCATAATATTATATCGTACAGATAATATAATATCGTTTTTATCATGATTGAGTTGCGTAACCGAAATTCACGTGTCATTCGTGTACGGATAGTTACGGCGCACACATGCAATAATTTAACACTATATAATATTATGAATTTTACACTGGCGCACATACACTGTTTTGTACCTATACCTACAACATACCTATAATATACGTATTGTATGTTATTGTGCGTGTTATGGCATTAATACGATTTATTTTTACGTAAGTCAAAGGCTCATGAGAATTCGTCCAATTAAAAGGTGTATATGACATACCTACAGCATATATATTGTTATATAGATTTGTGCTGTGGATTACGTGTTCCGATAATTGTGTTTCGATACACGTCCGTGGGTGTTTCAAAAAAAAAAAAAAAAAAGAAAATAATAATAACAATAATAATAACAAAATAAACGTGCAGAGTACAATGTTCATTATTGCCGGCAGTCGGTTACCGTGGTAATTATGTAACTTGAGCTGACACCGGCACACCCCGCGATAGTCGCAGCAGCTCTATACCGCTCAGCGGATTTCGATGTCTTATGGAATACCGCGTATAGGTACCTGTATCGACGTGCATAGATACGTACTTGGGGTATTTCACTTTCTAGATTTTCGGTCAAAAAAATATGATATGTGTATTTGTGCACGTGAACGTTGGACATTAAATGAAAAAAAAAAAAACGAGAAAATTTAGGTCACAGAAATTGGATGTATTATTTTATGTTCAAGTATTAAGCTTGCCGTTAATGTAGTCAGGTATTGATAATACGTAGGTACGGTTATGTCATAATATTATAATATATTTTGTGTCACAGTATCATATTATAAGATATTGGATTCCTCCGTACCCTAACGAGGACTGAATATTATAACATTTATATAATCATCCAATAGAGAGACTAGTTTATAGGTGAAATAGTAAAATAGCTGTTTTCCATTTCACCGCTGTTAAACTGTGAAATACTGAAACGTGAGGGTCCTTCATAGCTGTTGCATGGTTTACAGTATTTAATTGATTATCTATTTAAATAAGCTGTTATATATAAAAGGTATAATGTGGAACAAAACTTTAATAACAATATTAATTTTATATAAATAACATGCTAATTTGCCATATAAAACCGTACTTATTTCAGAGAATTAGTGGATTACCTAATAGGTAATAAAAATATTGATGTTATATAATTATTAGAAATTAGAATATAAGTCATTAATATTATCCATATCCTTACAACTACGTGTTGGTTACTTGACATGATTTACTTAATGTAGCTGATTTTTGAGTTTAATTATGTAACTATATTTACTTTGGAAAATAAATAAACTAATTATATATACGATATTATAGCACAGAATAGATTAAATTAAATTTAATCTATTCTGTGATTATAGTGTTGTGCTTAATCAGTAGGCATGTGTATTATATAATATGTTATTTGAATCAGTTAAAATCAAAGATTTTATTAGAACCTGTGTATTTTTTTCCAATTATGGTTAAAGTTAACATAATTTTTCAGTGTAATTTATAAAAATTAAAATGTGATAAATAGATGCTCAGAAAATGTATGCTAATTAGTTTCTATAGAAGTAGAATTTGTATAGAATTTCAATATAATTGGATAATGAATTAATGTTAAAATGCATTTAATATATTGTACAATGTATAATAAATATATTTTTAATTAGATATTCAAATGTATATCCTTAATAAAAGTAAGGAATACAGTAAACATTTAATTATGCGTATTTTTTAGCTTAAGTTTAATTCAGTTATGTTTTTTTTTTTTGAAATTCGAGTATTAAAAAAAATATTTATTTATTTTTATTTATATAAGATGATTTATTTCCTCAAATTGCATTGATTTTTTTTAAAACATTTTTTTTTTTTTTTTTAATGTTTATATTTTGTTTAATTAAGTATATTTAAATTAATAAATCAGTTTTCTTTTATCTAAAAATGTTAACGCTATTCTTTAAACTATAGTACAAATATACAAATCTCTTCTTTAATCTATTTGGATTTATAAGCTACAGCTCTGTGGGTATAGAAAAAAAAAATTAATAACAATTATTGTATCTGACCAAATATTATGATTTCATTATGAAAACTGTCGATGAGGAAGCACGACTCTTTTATACAATTGTACGTGTTTTTGCGATTGACTTAAAAATCATCCCAATCCCCTTATAAAATATGTATTCATCTCCACATTAACAGGGAATTCTCATCACAAGTTAAAAAGACAGTGGTGTTACTTAACTACTATAAATACAACCCATATCCTAGATAATCGTTTCAAAATAAATAACAGTTAAAAAAAATGAACCAAGATAATAGTGTTGCTAATGGGTGACTGCTTAATTACCTCCTTCAATTATTCAACTCCCGTCCTTAGCATAATATATAAGTTTATATTGAGAAAAAAAATGGTCATGATTAAAACTATTTTTTTTCTCATCGAAAGTGTTGTTTTGTATTAACATACAATTATTATTTAAACAAAAATATTTGTTCAATATAATGTTTATGATATCTGAGTAAACCAATGTTTATCTTTAAAAGAATAATTCTGTATATAATAAGACTCAAAAGTAAAAAGCAAAATTATTTGTGTTTACCACGTTACTATATTAGGTATATTAATAAGCAGTAACTAACTTATTTTTTAATTACGTAATACATTAAGTGAGATAAAACTATAAAAGTAAATAAAATAATAAAATTTGAAAAAGGTTAGAAATTATTGTTAATAATATAATTCCAATAAATAGTTTAGAAATTAAGTTTAAGTTCATTACTATTAATAAATATTTATTTATTCATTTTAAAATTTAAAATATTACACGTATGTCTTAAAATATTTGAGTATGTTATTTCCCACATTAAAATATGATTTATGTTTATAATTCAATATTGTGTTTAGAATAGGTAGTATATTTTAAAGTCGTATTCGAAGCAATCAATAATTGTTGCGTCATGGTAATAAATTATTATTATTGTTATTATTATTACGAAATATCGACATTTGTAATCAAAATTATTCTATAAAAAGCGTAGAAAAGTATTGAAAATCCAGAACTACTTATTAATTATTAAAATTAACAACAATACATTTTGTATTTTAATATTATTATTTATTTGTAAATACTAAATATTTAGTATTTAGTAATAGATACGTAACAACTAATGTGTATAACATAATAGGTATAAGGTATATAATGTTATAACTTTTTTGCTATTTTCCATTAAATAGATAATAATAGTTCGATTTAATAATAATTGTCACCTATGATTATATTAAGAATATCATTAAAAAACTACGCTACTTATATTCACTTATACTGTGTTATAGGTAGGTACACGCAAATTGTTGGATTTTAATAATTCGGTTCCTATTATACGGAACCAAAACACAAAAACATAGTTTATATATGTACATATTTTTTTTTTATTCTCCAAGAAGGTAACACATATTATTTGTTTAAATTAATTTCATATCAAAGGTAAAAATAGAAGTGATCGAGCTTGGCGAATCACCTGTAAAGCGCATTTTGTTTATGAATACATAGTGAACTGCAGGCACTATATTATGTGGTTTGTATAGTAACAAACCGGCGAAATCGATCTATCTGAAACCCAACTCGATGTAATCCCGATAAATAAACGTTTTTAATCTCCGGATTCGAAAACGTAAAATCGCCGATAATTTATTATATTCACTGTGTGATAACAATATGCGTGCGCAGGAGACATAGGTACCTATACGTGTATCGTCGGAATTTCGACATTCAGCCGCAAAAGGGGAAACCCGTCCTTGAACTGAGGTGTCAGTGGCGTTTATAGTATATATTATAGCCGTCCGCTGTAGCCGGACCGGCGCGGCGACGGACCTTGATGATATATTATTTTGGCTAACTGGGCCAGTGTAAACAATACGTGCTGTGCAGGACACTG
Organism: Aphis craccivora; assembly: GCA_009835225.1. NCBI lineage: Eukaryota > Metazoa > Arthropoda > Insecta > Hemiptera > Aphididae > Aphis > Aphis craccivora. The sequence goes on along the minus strand of VUJU01000168.1, from coordinate 141,175 downwards.
TACGAAGATCACTTCGGGCGAAAATCCGGTGCTCTACATAATAATAATAATAATAATAGTAGTACGATGACGGCGGGCAATACGCCGAGACACTGCACCGGCGTGGTATTATACCATTATTTATATTGTGTTGTATAATAATAACAATAATGTGTATAATATACCTACATCATTCCCCGTGCATTGTTTTAAGTCGCCGACGCCCCCGCCGGGTGCAATCCGAAAGATATTGTTTTGCGCAAGTCACATCGTCGCTGTACGATATAATGTAAGTACTCTGCTTACGTCCTTGACCAACGATAAAGTCCGTATTTTGTGTTTCTTTTAATTTATTTTCTGTGTTTTGTTTCTCTTCTATATTATGCATATATTATTTACTCAGCGTTTTACCTGCAACAATAATCCGGTATCCAATTATAATGTCATATTGTGTACAAGGCTGGACGAGCTGGCGAGTAGGACGCCGCCGTCCAGTTTTCGTCTAACGGAGGATATATTATATAGCGGAGTAAATTCCACTCGAGAAAAATCGAAATCGTGGCGTCTGGGTCAGTATAACACGGGAATTTAAACATTTTAAACACCTTTCACTAAATGTTAAAAGGATAATAATAGCCCGAGATTAAATCGTATGTTTTTTTTTTTGCAAAATATTTTTTTAACAAATAAGTTGCAATAACTAATATCTACCTATAATAATTATACGAAAATAAAAAGTAAACAGTTGTAACATTTTTACAAAACGATATATTTTTACAAAAAGTATCTGTAATACTCTCACTTCAAAATTGTTAATAGGTAGGTATTTAAATTCCAATGTTAATCATATTAATAAAATATATTTACCTATATTTAATAAGTCCTAGACACTTGAGTTTTGATTTTGATTAGTGAATTTGTTCTATACGTTTCAATATTTATTAGACATTAATTTGGTACCTACGTATTATACATCTATAATACTAGTATCGCGTCCTCTTAAGCATCTGGTAAATATTTTTTTTCCATTTCCATTACCATACAACAATATTGTAATAACGTAGTTCAATATTTTCATCAACCCTAAAATTTACATTTCAGCACTTTTAAGTTAGATTTATTTTTGTTTTCTAGACAGATTAAAATTTAAAACTTAATGAAATTTTCTTTTTATGAAATGAGTAATACTAAAAACATTCTGTCAAAATCTATACCTATAAACAATTTATTCTATTTAATTTTTATTATGATTGCATTAGTGTATTCGGATGATGATTGTTTAAGTTACAATGATGTTTTCAGTTTCTTCATGTCACATTTTTTTTAGATAGGTACCAATTTTTCCACTTTTATAAGTTGTTCGGTCGTACACATATATTTGTGATAGTCGTTTAGCAGTATCACGTAGAATTCATATCGTTAAAAAAATATATTGTATATTATATTAAGACTAATATTATCAAATCATATTTAGTTATGAATTTTAAAACACAAAATTAAACAGATTATATTATTTTAATGTAATTATAGTAATTATCGCTTATTAATTGATAGTAGCTTTTAGGTATCTACTTAATACTTATACATTTTTGTTGAAATAATACACTTACACATCAATGTTATATTCAATTTGGTTATGCTTAAATGATTTGTTTAGGTATATTGTGTCAAATTTTAATTGAATACCGTTTGTATAGTGTTAACTTACCCAGAAGCGTTATAGTACGGTCATTCAATATCTTAATTAAATCGAATTTCCAGTACAGTCATCGTGTCGGTCTCATTATTATTAATAATGAAGCATAATTTTTAACTGTAATACCTACGTATTACAGTAGCTACACAATAATAATAATAATAATAATGTATAATATAAACAACAACCATATGTAAACATTATGAAAATGTAATTTGCTCTGTGTCAATAATATTACATAAACAATGTACGTGCAATTAATTTTACTCGTTAAATAATCAAATTAATTGACATAATCAGAGTAGGAATAGTAGTCGTGAAAAACATCTCAAAACTCACCAACATAACGTAATAAAGTTTTAATTTTAAAATAAACTGGATATTATAAACGTATAATAATAGTGTGTTTACCGACATTAACGGGTTTGATATAATTTCTCATTAAATCAATAGATGGCTCAGAGCGTAATATAAAATATGTTTGCTTATAATATATTGATAAATTTATTGGGCAAAATGTGGATCAATTTTGATACATTATGTATAGTGTGCACCATAAATAATTGAAATATAAAATGAAGATAATTTCTCTTTTGCTTTTAAATTGTAATTTAAACCTAATAATTATTCTAAATAATTTAAAATTTTAATTATTGGTCTGGGCTAGTACAATAATAATTGCACATGAAAAGTAGAATTTAAAATTTATTAAACTTCAATTAAATGATACATATGTAACAATAATGTAGTGAAGATACTAAGCAAAAATGATTAAACGAGTTTTAAAGTTGCAAATGATAAAAAGTAATAATGGTCCTAAAATAAATTGTGTATTATCATAAAACAAAATAGTAAATGAATAATAAATTAAACTCAAAGAAATTAACATCAACAATAGATGAAAAAATTACATAAACGATGTAATTAAATATGAAATTGCAATTTGAATAAATACAGTCAGTACTGATAGTAAATATAATAAATAAACAGATAAACAGATTTTTTTAACGTTTCAAAAACAAAAGAAGTATAATAATATTATTTATATATATATTGTACAAATGATAAAATTAATTTATATCATAATAGTTTAATAATAGATTGGTTATATCGTATACCTACGGTTCTATTCATAAATATATGAACATAGTAATATGTCGAAAACAGATTCCCTTTAGATTATTTACATTTTATAAAATTAATAGAAATTATTTTTTCAAAACCAATATACTAAAGTCAAACATATTGTACTTATAAAAACTTGAATCCGTCTCTTGGTTCGAATCTGATGGACAAAAAGCAATCATACAATATCTAAAAATTAATTAACTATTCAAGAAAATTTAATACCATATTTATGTACATAAATGAATCAATTTAATATTATATTTGTTGTACTTTTTCATAATGTTGTACTCTTCTCTTACAACTACATTCAGTTTAATATTGCAATAATAATTATTTAATCAACTTATGTTTGTTTGATAATGCTATAGAAGTCGTTTATTTTACTTTATTAATATTATGTAAAAGGCTGATATAAATTTTCCAAAAATATTGCATTTATTATAATATTATTAGTATTGAATTATTTTAATATATGTCATATATTTTTATCATATTATATTATTCATTATTAAAATAAGTAACTCAAAACTTAATTGCGATTTCGTCAAAACTCTAAATTCAAATGCATCTAAAACAATATTCTGACTGTAGTTTTTAGATATTATTTAGTTGAAAAATTAATAACTTATGAGGAGATTTTTAATAAATTTTCAAGCATTTCTATCTACTATCTAGTAAATAATTTTTAATCAACATATTTTATAGGTATAAAAGTCTAAAAAAATTGAAAATTTACTAATGCCTATTAATTTTTCAAAAACAGCTATAGTAACTTATATATATTACATAAATAACTACAATAAAAATAAACATCTGGCAAAAATTTCAAGTACCTTTCTACTGTTAATCGCTTTTGAGATACATCAGAAAAAATAAACAAGTTTGTCAATAATTGGATTTGCATAAAAATTCCTGTTTTTCATTAATTTTTTGTTTGTTTTTCCTAATTGTAAAAATAAATATCACTGTGAATTTTTAAGTTTGACCTCTTTAAAATACAAATTATCTAAAAGTACCTACGCCCATTTTTAAAAATCGTATTTTATTGACAACTTATCGTGTAATTTCACAGAAAATAAACACATGATAAAATCAATACATTCATCGCTATTCGTTCTGCTCAGAATCTAAAAAGCAATATTTTGCAAGGTCATATTGTAACTAAACCAAAATTGTATGTACCTTAAATTATATTATACTACCTATTGTTAAAAATCTAATAACCGTAATTACTATGGATTATATCAAAGATTTTAATAACGAATAAAGGTTATATATTAATACATAAATATCCAGTTCAATGTGTTTTTAATTTTTATTATTTTAACGTTTTCAAAAATTGCAAATAACATTATATCTACGATTATTATTTTAACAAAAATCTATAGATACGTCGTTTGTATTTTAGCTGTATAAAAGCATTAAGATTGCTTATAAATTATACTACTTAATACGATTTCAGTATATATAAATACAAATTTAAGAAATCTGAACTAGTTCAGAGCTGTGATTGTGACCTGGGTGGCTAAGTAACCATTAACCAAAATTACAATAACGGATTTTTAAAACGTATTAAACGCCGCATAAAATATCACTGCAAAATGTAAACCAGTCACTTTTATTTGAAAGAAAAAATTTTAATCCTAACCCGTTTTCAGCCCCGGTAAAAAAAAAAACAATTAAATATCTTTTATTACCTTTTTCGGGCGTAAACGTAAATTACTAATTCATTTACTCTACCGATCGGCGACCACCTGTCAAACTCCTTATAATGCGTACTTATATTTTATTATTTTAAACATTCAATCACCGATTTCGTTCTGTTAATTCTCTGGTTTGACATTATAATAACAAATTATTTTTATAGTAATTATAATGAAAAGCAGGTATCGTGCTAAAAGTAATGTATTATACAATCAGATCATGTTTTTTTTTTGTGCTCTAATTACATATTTTTAACGTTATCGTTTTAACTGTTCTGAGTACATATTGTTTATATTCGCATTTATAATATTATATTAAAATTGCTCTTAAGTAACTGCTATAAGTATAGGCCTTAAGACAATCTGAGTAGGTACTTGTGCATTTAATTTGATGTAGGTAGGTATTCACGAAGCAATTACATAAATTGAATCGACCTAGCTAATACTTATCTCATTTCGGTAGCTACATACCTACGTGCAAACTGTGTACAACGTAGCTTTACATTCATTATTTTAATTTAAAAAATATTACAAGCCACGAGTACCGTAAACTATACTCAACTTCAATATTTATTCTGTTCAAAAAATTATACTAATTTGTTCTGTCGACACCGCATTTGTAATCGTATTGTATTGTGAACGTAGTCAATAACGTAATATTTTTATTTATACATAATATCACGTAAATCGTGAAAAATCAGTATTCAGTCGACATACTATATTAGTTTTTGATGACTTTAGACAATACGATAGGTAGTTATATTATTGCATTGTTACAACTGTTTTGGACAAAAGTAAGGCTTTATTTTCAAATAAATAATTACTATTTGAGAATTCATCCGATCACGAAGAACAGTATTTTAGATATCGTGTAAAGTAGAAGCCACGCTTATTGGAAACACGAATTATTGATGTAATCGATTTATTGATACAAAACGTCTAGTAACGGATTAGTCGTATTTAAAAAAAATGAAAATCAATCGGGTATTGAAACAACACGTCGGTTATTCGAAACAATTAAAGTCAATGTACTACTACAACTGCGGACAGTCATCTGATACACTACATAATCTCATTTTTAGCTTACATCAATCGTTAGGTACGCATCGTCACTGAATTCCACTTGTCCAATTAACTTCGTTCATTTTGATTGTTCTTTATCGTAATTGCAGTACCCACAACTATAAGCTCTTTAGTTCAGCTTCAGTGTACGTACGTAAAGAGGTAGTGTTTCGGTTTTGAGCAACATTATTTTTGTGAAAACACGATCATCGAGTTACTAGACGCAAAAAAAAATTGATAGATATATATTTTACACAACAAATAAAATCATTCGTTTTTTTTTCTTTTACAGTAGATATATTTTTATTAATTATACATATTATTTTTCATTGTAAAAATAAAACCAATCGCTTATAAGAAACGATCGGTCGATTGACACATTTCATATTAGACCAAAAGTGTTCCTAATAAGAGGCCTCTACTGTATATTATTATGATTATAATGTACCTACTCGAAATAAATACGTGTGTTGCAATATGACGATTGAAAACATACCGTTTATTAGGACCAACATAAGTAATCAGTTTGATAGAATACAATATTTTAATGATAATGGGTGGTTTACATTATTACTCTAAATTAATGCATTAAATCAGTTGGAACTCCCGCATTCAATGCATTAAGTTCACACGAATTGAAAATTGTAAGTAAAAAAAAAAAAAATGTTGCTTTTTCAAAAGTGCTGTATTTGTTTGATTGTATAATATTGATAACTCTTATGACATTTTCTCATTAACCAGTCATTACCTCCATGAATTCTGAAAAAAAAAAGTTTATTCTATTACAATTTACTATTTTTAGTAATTAATGCTAGGCATAATTCATGCACAAATAGTAATATTTAGCGTAAGCTATTTAATCTAAAACGGTCAGTGGTTGTAAAGATCCGGCTGGGTCTAAGGTACACATAATTTCAATATTATATGAGTTCCTCCGAAACGATTGATATGTTGAAGCAAAGTAAAATTTCCCGGGGAAAAAAATTACGCATGACACGGGAAAGTTGTAAGTACGACTTACCTACTCAGTTACTCTAGTAAAAAAAAAATCTTGCGCAATAACGAATTTCAGAATCATTTGCATAAAACAACACTAGACTAACAAATTATATAGATAACCGAACGGAACAAGCTACCGAAAATAAAATACATTCGTCCGTCTAGGTGTTTTTTAACGGTTTTGCGTAACATGAATTTATAAAACATCCATTATTATGGGTATGAATGGTATAATCAATTATTTAATGATATACATGTATCTACTTATTATCTTTTTATAAGAGAAGAGATAGTTGAACCGATCTTATTTGAGGCATTTTTTATTTTTTTTTTTTTTTTACGCGATGAGTGTTTATCTAAGTACATAGTTAATGTGGCAATGCGAAGTCACTAGTATCACTAGTATCACTAGTTCACTAGTATACAAACAATCTTCGTCATATAGAAGACTAAATTTTTTGTTATTTTTTGCGCCGAAAAGGGTCGATTTTAGAAACTAATAATTTACATGTTTGATATAGTTTGATGGTGACGGCGTGTGTGCTAATAAGACGTTACGCCACGGCGAAGACCTATACGCGCAATTAACGTCGTACAGGTCGATCAAAATGTATAATAATATATTTTATAGCTTCGTCACATTTGCGTTCACTTCAATCTACTTCGTTTGACAACCGCCGTGTAGTTTCTATACGTCGTATATCCACGAGTATAGCCTCCGCTGTAACTACAGCTGCCTCCAACTTTCAATTATTACAGTCCGATTATCGCTGTTATCATTACTATATAATTATTAATCAATCGACCGCGCTTTCGTCGTCGTCGGCACTCGAATTTGTTTTAAAAACCGATAAATTAATCATCGTGACAGACGAACAAATATAATACACATTATTATATCGGACCCCACAGGGTTTGCCGCGTTACCGTTGTGTTACGATTGAAACGATCATGATTGATCGATCGCAATAATAATTACTACGTATGTATAATAATTATCATCGTTTCGAAAGCTACAGGAAGCCATCGTCGATAAACTATTTTATTTTTTATTTTTTAATAACAACACTGACATTGCGCATTCACCTGAATAATAATAATCATCGTTTCCACTCCGTGTCTGACAGGGCCCCAAAACCAATGATATGATAACTGTCGATATAATATAACGCAACGGGGGACGTCATCTGCATACCAACCTTTTTGATCCCTCGAGGCGTTAAAGATAATTATATAATAATGTAAGCACAGGTCCTCGAGAGATATTTTTCTTATACTTAAACCAATCAAAGCGTTTCGACAGTATGTCTTTAGTAAATTTCGACTATATTAAGTTCACAACTGCGTTAAAAAAAATGCAATTCACTGCGACGTTTGTATACTGTTATACTGTTATGGTGTCTTATTATATTATAACTCATATAATTATATAATATTAGATTAAGATACCGATGTATAATTTATATTATAGGAGAATTTTTAAGTTAATAATATCTGCATATTTCCTACCTATTGCGAAGCTCTATTAGCTTTATAAATAATAACGTACAACTTACCGTCAAAGTCTACGGTACCGGATCCGTCTGCGTCGATCTCATCGATCATCTGATCCAGTTCTTCGTCGGACATGTTGTTGTCGAGTTCAGACAATATTTCTCTCAGCACTTCAGTTGTTATATATCCATTTCCTGAATGTAAATTAACAATCTTTATTTGATTTCTAAATTACCAATTCAAATAACTTATAGTAACTCCGCTTCGTTCCTATATATAGCGCGTAAGTAAGTATTTTCATTATTCGCACCTTCTTTGTCGTATAACCTAAAAGCTTCTCTGAGTTCTGTTTTGATTGCTTCGGAGTCTTCTTCCTCCTCGGTCATAAATTTGGCTGCCAGCGTACAAAAGTCATCAAAGGATAACGTACCTGTTCCTATAAGAGAAAAACCCGACATGTATTGCAGTAATAAAACATCTTAAACCTGAGTACAAAATTCAGACACAAATAGTAAAAATAAATAACAATCGACAATTTGCACCGATTTCAGCATAGTGAGATATTATTTTTACCACACACAAGGCCACCTATTGTACTAAATTTGGCCAACAATGGTGACTGTAAAATATACGCAAATTATTATACACTTGGGATGCATTATACTAGAGCACCAAACGTTGTAATAATAATATACGCACTATTAACAAATAATAATATATTATGATTACAATATACCTACTTCGATAGCTATCGTTATAAAAATCAAATTTTTTTGGCGGGAGGGGGGGCGATGGTTCACAAGACGTGCTGAATTATTTCACAAAAGCATATCGTTAATCAATATTATACATATTATATTTTAATCTGTGTGGTAATTTTTAAAAACTATCATAAATAAAATTCTCAAAGAATATATTTAGATATAGTCACACTTCGGAAATCATACTTTTAAAGTAAAGCACCAGCCTTTATAGACAAAATTATATTATTTAATACGATATATTTTAGCGTATGGTATGATATAACCTATATAGTGTGGTAATTTACTCGAAATGCTATAATGACAAATTCCATAAACACGAAAATATTTTTAGTCTTGACGAATAAATTGAAAACACTGTTCACATTAAGTATACCGTATCTCTTATACGGATATTTTTCAAGACATTGTCATATTGAGGATATTTGTGTCATAAATCCTAAGGGATTCCGTTTTATTACGATACGTGAATATATCTTTCTAAGTCAAACACATAAATACTTATATTTTATAGATAGTAAAAAATAATATCATAGTAAAAAGAAGTTTAATAACTATGAAATTATGATTGGTTCATTTGATTATAAATGTACACAGCAAAATCAAAATCTAGCAATATGTATACACAGTTATTTATTTTTATAATATGTTATATTATTAAATACTTAACATAATAATTGAGCTATTATTATAATATATGTAATATGTGTAGTCTTCAAATATTAAGGCGAATATTTAAGTTATTGTGTTAGAGTGAATAAAATAATAAAATAAATATTAAGAAATAAAAATTATTAGTAAAATAAATGAAAAAAAAAGAAATTTGAAATTCTATCAGTATTAAAAACTTTTTCTAAGCAGAATTAAGTAACGTAAAAATTCACATCAAAGTATCACATAGTTTGCAATTAAAGATGATGCACTTATTGTTCGTGAAATTGCAGTCATTGTAATATTTATATATTTTCCAATGCAATTTCAAAGTATTATAATATGATGCAGTTGCATAATTATTATTAAGTAGAGAAACAATGTACCTATATCATGACTTAATATATTCAATGTAATGAGAATGTTTTATGGCATAAGGTATACATTTTTATAACACAATATATGTAGGTATAGTATAAATTCTATAAATTCATTTTATCAGCCATTTATTCAGTTTTTTTATATATATATATATATATATTTATAACAATATTTTGGATAAAAGTATTTTGTTTGAACATGAATTTAAGGATAAAAATATGATTTGCAATATAAAATAAAAATACGAATTACAAAAATTGGAACAAAAAAAAATGGGTGTAGCACGACTAGCACGTTTAATGTACCATGCTGCTTACACTTTTTATTTTTAATTAACGGGTCTTTGGATTTATATACAATATACATAGTAATAAAAAACTACAAAATACGCGGTGTAAGAAATCAATGATATGCGAAATAATACGCTAAAAGTTAAAAATATATAAAATTAATTTTTTTTAACCGTTTTCTGAAAAAGATTTGAATCGAACTTCGTTATTAACTCATGAACTACGACTAACTATGGTCGAATATACTATTAGAAATAGGGTATACATGCAATATACACGTTTAAAATATTAATTTTTTGTATTTGTTTGTATTTGGTTTTTTTTTTTTTTATTCATAAAATATTAGCTTTTATTATATTCGGTGTATAGTATCAGACTAAGGAGCTTATATTTTCTCCGGTGTCCTAAAACCTATTTTTATAATATATTGTCGAAATCATAAATTGTCTGGATATACAAATGTTTATTATAAAGCTTTATGGTAAGCAAGGTGGTATAATTTAAAAATATACATACCACATATAGGCCCCCCTCACTGCTAATATTTAACACTTAAGTATGTTGTTTAATTAATGTATCAATTATGTAACAATATAAAACTCGTGTTTTAAAGTGATTAAATAAAATGTTTGCCGTGCTTTCATGACACCGATCAACTAACAAAGTTTTTTCATTTTAAATTAATCCACTACACGCTACTCACTTGAATGTCTAATTCAAATATTACATAGGTATTAGGTATATATAATGAATAATCTAACTGTGGGTCAATCAGAGTACACGATATTTATAAATAAATAACGATGCATAACAACAATAAATGTTTTAAGTTACTAATTTACGGTATAGCTATTATTTTTAATTGTTTCATTATTGAGGTTGACACTATTTCTTAGTGGGGTTATACATTGCTTAAATCACGAACCCTCTGTACATCACTTCTCATAAATAAGTCTAAATAATGTTCTATTATAGGTCTTGCTTCATAAATTTAGACTACATAATAATATAATATTGTAATAAATATGCAGAAGCCTAAACCTTCATACACTGCCCAGTCGGCCTTCCTTTCCAATACCATGATTTCATCATGAACTAGCCATAGCTTAGCTAGTAGTTATAATAATATTATACGTATAAAACATATAGGAACTTTTAAAGGGCTTATCTTTTTCGGCGAGTGATTTTTCTCTGTAAAACAAAAATGAAAAATTTAGCACTTATTTCAAAGCATATATTACACGTATTAGGGTAAAATACGAGCTATAATATGTGTTATTGTTTCAATCGATTTGCTTGAATATTTTAAATTGTATATTGTTTTATAAGCGTGTCGTATAAACGAAATATAAGAAAAAAATAGCATAAGCGGATCAAAAAGCAAAATGAGTAGTATAGAACTAAAAAACACACTACTGCTCTTAAAGACAGCTAAAGCACATTATATCAAATATTTTTTTACAAAATAAAAGTTAATTGCGACTAGCGAACTAATAAATTCAAACTGCAGAAGATAAATAAAAGCATAATACACGAATGGAAAAATCTTGAATTAAAAATAATACTATACCGAACAGATTAACAATCAAACGCACGATCGAACACATCATACTGAGAAACAGCCGGTTTTATATATTATAGATTTTCTTGTCAAACCTAAAAAAACAATCAGAATATGATATTTTATGTATAAAAAACATTGCTAATTGTTGAACGTAATTGAAAAAAAAAATAACATGTTAGGTAACGTAAAAAATCTGAAAAAACAACTAATGATTTATGAAATAAAAGTCTACAAACACTAAATAAAATTATACGCATATAAAGATGATGTGTATGGCTTAAATGTGTAGACTAGATGTTTATAATACTAAGTACGAACAGAAAAACGACTAAGTAAAGTTATATCATTGTTGAATGATATTAATTAATCTACTTTTCCGTATAGTTTGCAAAGAACCAACTTTAATAAATTAAGACTTAATTATTCATTTAAACATTTTAAAAGGAACCCATCGAATTTCATTTGAACTGTATAAACTATATTATACCATTCAAAGCTAAATTTCCATTAACTGATACACAAGTAATTTTAATAATTAAAATTAAAAATAATTATTACTTTAATTTTATAAAAACCACGTATAAAAATTAGTTGAATTTTAACTTTTAGAAATAATTATAATAATTGTATATATTTTGTAGGTATTATTATACATTATAATTACATTAAATATATAGATTGATCAAAAATATCTACAATATTATGTTATTTTCTAAGTTGTAAACGTATATAGTTAATAATATTAATAACGTACTTTTGCATTTGTATCGTTAAAATATTATGAATTTGTTATAATAAACGTTTTAAATTAGAATAAAATTATTGTGTTATTATTTTTATATTTGATATAAGACCCAATTTGTCATAATATGTAATAATATTGAATTTTACGTTCTTATTTTAAGTATTTTTAAAGTACATTTTCATAAATCGATCACTATATAAATATAACGGTGAGAGAGCGTAGGAATTGTACTGTGATTATAAGTATGTTTTTTTTTTCATTTAGGTTTATGTACCTTAAAAACTACTATTTGTGATCGGCCAAATTTATTTGATATCATAGAAATTAAGAAACGCCTAAAAAAAATGCCTAAATGCGATAGAATTGTACCTTAATAAAAATATGATATTCATAAATTGTATGTTATTTAAGTTTTTTGTTCGTTATGGATATATATACTGGAAATACAAAAGAAAAAAATTTAACAACTAAATACTTACCTATCGTACTTGTGATCTACTTTAATATTAAATGTATTATTGCATATTATTTATACAGTGGCGAAGTAAGAGCGGAAAAAAGGAACATGACTATTATACAAGTCAACCGTTTTATTTCACGAAAAAGAAAAAAAATAAACTAAATCCTAAGGTTTTGTTTGTGCCTACATTGTTTGAATTTCGCTACAAAACACTTTCTATCGACAGCGCTTTATTATAATACTCGACCGTTTTCATAACAATAGGACACACAGGTATTAATTAATTTATGAAACTTTTTTATACTCGTATACATTATATTGTATTGAGCAATCGAGCAACCCGTATAGTAAAACTAGGTATTTATTATTTGCGTGTAGGCGTGCGTACCTATATCCAAGCAATATCATTAAGGATAACGCGTATTAACAATTTTCGTCGGATTAACCAAATTATTATTACAGACGTTGAACATAGGTATGTCGTGTACACACTTCTCACTAGAAAGTATATCCATATAAGTAGTAGGTACGCGAAAAGAGTGTTCGTCTAGGGTCATCGGTTCAATCACGAAGATCGTTAAAGGACCATAGTCGTTTGTACATGGGATCGGACGCGTTGTATATTGAATCAAAGTAGGTAGGTACATATAGTAATTTATTAGTCGGTGTCGTATGCGTTGAATAAATTATTAAGTTCCATTAAAAAAAAAAAAAAAAAGAAAAAAACATATTGAAATTATTTAGATAATTCGTATAATGTATAGTTGTTGTTAACGTGTAAATTAAATGTAAATCAAGCATACGACTAATATTTGTCTTACGAGTTTTATTCGAGCAGCCGTTGCGTACCTTTGTATTAAAAAGTTTGTTTTATAAAAAAGAATTGTTGAAAACTCGAACTTTCAAATCGTTAAACAACAAATAACCATTGTGGCGCGTATTATACATTTATTAGGTAATAATGTAATATATTTGTTTATTAGACAGTAGATTGCATCAAAAATTATTTGTATATTGAAATTTTTTTTTTATAGACAGTAATAAAAAAAACATGTGGGCGGCCATCGAGTGGGCGAATCATCGATTTCATAATACGATAAAAAATAAATAGAATAATATGTGCTTTATTATTATTGTTACTGTGTTTTATTGCTTTATATTTTACAGTAAATCAGCATTTAAAACAATAATGTACCTAATGTTTAATTTTAAATGATTGTCGTTGGGTATGCATTTAAATAATTACGCGTTCTAAGTGGCGATGTTGGTTGAGTTGTTTTATTCAGTATATAGGTACATAGAAAAATGTCTAAGACATTCGCGTTACCTTTTTTGCATTGATGTTTTGGACCGTGATTTTCTTTTAACATACTCTAATTTTGTACGGTTTTAGTGTTTTTAAATAAATATTAAACGTAATCCGTTTCTTGATAACTACTATGGATTACGATAGTGAAATCAGCACGCTCGATCGGAAATACACTTATTGATTGTAGTGCCCAAAGTGCATTTGTACGTAATTGTAAAATTACGAATATAAATTCAAAAGCGTATTCAACTACAGTTTGAATGATTCGGCAGAACGTGTTTAAAAAAAGTGTCCACAGCAATTTCGCATAGTGGTTGAATAACAATTTCAAAAAACCGTTTGATAATAATCTATTCGACCGCATTCTTTTATGTACCCCTTAATTGCATATTTAACGATAAATTAATTAAATGAAAAGTATAAATATGCACAAAGTTAAACGCAAATATTAGGCAACTCTCGCAAAACTATATCATGTTATATAGCATAATATACGGTACTAGTATTTATAGTACATTCGCTGGAAGGCCCTTTGCGTGTATTAAGATTATTACCTATTATGATACAGGCCGCCGATCTGAAGGTCTGCGTTGTTGCATTATTATCAGATATTTTTAATAAAACATTATGCAACTGATCTAATTGAATAAGATGAAAATTGGGCTGCTTTTACACAATATAATGTATTATAATAGTTAGAACAAAGCGCAGAATCAATCGCAAATCAATAAATTACTCGACGTGCCTTTCGATCTTACCTTGGTGGTCAATTTCGGCTACGATGTTCCTGACGGTTACCGTGTCGGTAGCATGGCCCAACATATCTAAGATAATGTTAATGTTGGCACACGTAATTTTTCCGTTTTTCTCCGTGTCGAATGTGTCGAAAGCCTTTCTTAAAACTTAATACGATAAAACATTATTAAAATCACGCGAAAAAATTAATAACCTTCGTCGTTACCTTTCAATTGATCTTTACTCAACGTTATGCCTTCCGACATCTCCATTGTTGGAGGGGGAGGGTCCATCCACGACTATATTATACACAAGAATTCATTATTAAACACATTATAGTCGACTGTAACTTTTTTTTTTCGTACATAATTGTAAATATAATTTGAAAAAAAACTTACCATTTTTAATGTTAATGTTTGTACCGCTGTCGTGTAAGAAAATAAAAAAACTACGTCGAACGACGCGTCGGATATCGTCTGAATCTGTGTCCGATGAAAGATTTAAAGTAACAATGCCGTGCGAACGTCCAACCGTATAATCTAAGACGATTTATTTATAGTACTAATTTACCTTTCAATACGTTTAAATGACATGACGCCAATTAAAACTCAATCGCTTTTATCGAACGTCGCGACATTTTTAACGCTGATTTTGCAAGTGGGGGCACATATATATTTATACATACATTTGGTGCGCCATTTCATTAGTAGGCCAACTTGTGAGTATTTTTGTTCGAGAAAAACAATACGAAACATAATTTACTTGCATATTATAACATAACTTAACAAAACTTAACTACAACATAACCTGCATATAACTTACTAGAGGTATTATTTAATATAAATTATATCACACCTATATACAATATAGACAAAATATGCAGATTATTAAATATTATTGTAATATAATTAAAATTAGGTATAAAAAAACTAAGCTCAAAATAACTTATAATAATTAATTTATATCAGACTAGAGTATAAGAATATAATTATTAATCTCGATTTTATTATTTTAACACAGTATTAGTTTAAATGAAGTTATATATTATACTATACACATGGCAATAATATATTATTTTTTAAATTCCTAGATTCAACTTAATTTTCATACTCATAATTTTGATATAGGTAAACGAAACATTTGTGAAAATATTAAAATAAATGTTTACTATTTTGGTTAACGATAATAAAATTTAAAATTTAATTTCAAGCAATTATTTTAATTACAGTGAAACCACGATAACTCCACCCTTTATAAATCGAATTTCCGATAACTCGAAGAAATTCCTTGACCCTTACATTTCAATGTGTGATAAATTTTCAGTAAAATTTTAGCTTATAACTCGAATTTGTTGATATTTATTACTAAAAATTACTGAAATACAGTATAATATACCTATAATAATTATATAGTACATGTATAATACGTGTGCTTATAATCAGTGTATGTAAATGTATAAGCTGATAATCATAAATGAAAATTTATAATTTTATCAATTTTTACTTATTGCTTAAAATGCACGGTTACACATAGAATAAATAAATAAATACAATATTATAAAATAAAGTTTTTTTGTTGTATAAAAAAATATTTCGAATTTTTTTTTTATGTCCCCGACCAATTTGAGTTATCAAAGTTTTCTGTAAGTTGAATTTTTGATAACTCGATTTTTTGTTTGCTCCGGACTGATTTGAATTATTGAGGTTCCGATGTATATGCAAAACATAAATGTGTTAAATCTTATATATTGAAAAAATGTTGTCGATGATATGATTTACATTAAAAAGTATTTTGAATAGAGTAATTTTTTATTATCTAACATTGAATCGTTATGAAAATTCAAATTAAAGTTATTAGTATATATATTACTGTACCTAATCATTGTGTAGGAAAATCGTTTAATACTTTAATTTGAATATTATTATATTTTTTTCACAAGATTTTGTTCAAAACATTTTTTTAATTAAATTCATTCGTATTTTAGATAACACACTTTTATAATTAAAATATTTTTGTTTAAAGTTTTTTGATATGAATTTGCGAGAAAATTATTTCTATCAAATTATACGTTGAAATTAATATGTTCAGCTCAAATCACGAACTTAATAAGTATTTCAATTTTTTATTATTATTATTATTATTAAATAAATTACATTTTTTGATATTATAATGAACTACTTACTTTGAATATAATTATGTTTTAATATTACTTATTAATTCTCACTTTTTTATTAATTGTATTGATACAAAAGATAAGTGTTTCTTTTTCGACTATATTTATAAGTGATAACTGTGTTGATCAATAAATCATCCTTAATGTAGTAATTATAGATAGTAAAGATATACACCATAGACTAATATTAAAAAGCAATACTCCAAGCATATTTATAGTATGCACATTTAATATAATAACATTCTCTTCACCGTTCAACAAAATACAAATTGTATTTATGTCTTTATTATAAAGTTATAGTTTACAAGACAATTTATAAACATTATATTACTACACATTTTTAACTGAAATACTTAAATTTATTTATTACGTATAATATAAGACACAGAGATAAAGACTAAAAGTATTTCATATTTTAATTTAATTTAATGTTTTAGTAAAATTGTTAAATAGATCATTTTTTTCAAAAATGATAATTTTATATAGTTAACTTTTCTGAAAATTTTAATGTTACAACATTTTATCTTCATTTACATCATGATGTTTAAACATTTTTTTTTAGTACCTACACTGAAATCATTTGCCGATGGCATAATTCTGTGGGCCACATATTCGATATCATCGGTAGGTACTACAGTATCAAATAATTCTCAATTTTTCTCGAAACTAAAAAAAATATTAAAAACCAAGACATTTATTACTAAAAATAGAATGTTGAAACATAACATTTTTCTGACAAATAAACTATAAAATGGTTATCTTTAAATTTTTTAAAAATTATTAAATAAAAATAATTTATTTAACTTATTTACTTACACATTAAATTAAATTAAAATATGAAATTCTTTTAGTCCTTATCTCTGTGAGTCTTAAAAAATAATAATAATAATAATAGAATTGTGGTCGTTATTTAAGGAAATACAATGGATAAATCCTTACTGGACACTTTATAATTATATTATATTACAATATTATGACGTATCTATATATTATATATTTTTTGTAGATTTTTAAAAAATCAAAGAAAAAGGAAACTATAGTCATATCAAAATTGTATTTGAGGGTATATAATATTATATTTATTTATTTATTAAATATATATAATAATATGTTAATGTCTTTGTAAATCTGTATTTTTATGTAAAATCCATTGATAATTTTTTGAATATCCGGTTTATACCAAGTATAAGATTGGATAGTGAATCTATACATTTTATATTAGCATATTATCACTTACTCTAACAGATTTTTCCCTCTGCCAGCCGAGATTACGAAGGTGTGAAGGATATTCATTATTCAGGGTAGCTTAAAAATATAAATATAATATTGTATATTCATACTTATCTGCTGAAAATAAAAACCACCCGAGGACGGTTGCCAAAACATCGTAAATTATAGTATAGGAAATCCGGCAAAACTTCCGGATGCCATTTCTCGTGCTGCAGTGGTTAATTCCAGCTGCCATCTCGCGAAAAAGGCCAGCTTTAAACTTTTTTTGTTTTTTTTTTTTTTTTTTTAATTATCGGCACCAGCAGATAACCGTAGTCCGTAATGACTTGGGATATTTCCTTTCTGACCATATATGTTTGCTGCCGATAAATCATCCTGTCTCATGCTCATTACAACAGTTATTTATTATATCATTTTAATTATTATCAGTAAAAATAATTTAACACGTAATACATTTTTCTTACAAGCTTATAATGCTGGTGAATGAATATCCACTATTTTATATATATATATATATATTTCATGTACTTACTTGATTTGTATTTCCATCGAATTTTCGATTTTCCCAACTGAAATATTTCAACTTTTTAAACAGTTATACAATTTTTATATATTATTGAAAAGTAATAACTGCAAGTATATAAGAGCTGCATACCATATAATACCAAAATAAAGTCATTAAAAAGTTATAGCGATTTCAATCTGTGAAAATTCTAAGAAACTTTATATACGCAGCAAAAAATAAAAAATGTAATGATCTAATATAATTACAATCAAGTGATTTAATATTTACAATTTGTTTCATAAATAATAGGTCGTAGCAAAAAATCATAACAATAAATTATAAACTTAAACTTTTTCAATTATTTTAATAATGATCTATGGCATATGGGAGGGATTCGAGCTTAAAATACTGCAAATATTTAAATTTACTACTTTGTTGGTATAAGAAAAAAAATATTAAAAAAAAAATCTATTTTATTTATTTTTTATACGCACAAATGCACGAGTTTGATATATTGAATTATCATATTAATATATTGGCTATTTAATAATAATATTATTATATTATCACGCTTGAGATTAAAAAAAAACATGACAATTTTTGTTAAATATATGTAATATCTCGGTACCATTTTAATATCATATTTATACTTGTACCAAAGTTAATATTTCAATTTATATTCAAAGTGACGGAAGTTGTTAAAAAATATAATAAATTCAACACAGTTAATTTAATGAAAAAAAAAAAAATAATAACATACAGATATACATATTATAAAATTAATTCGTAATAAGATTGTATAAACAAAGTATACACGACAGACTCTTCGTTTGTTATTTAGCATAGGTACCCAAAGTTTCGGGAGGTTTTCATTAAACTTGTAATGGCTGCTTAAGTAGGTTTTCTACGAGGGTATGGTAATTTGAAAAGTATCCTTCTTCGAATGTTCGGCTTCTCGTCGTCATCGGATCAAGTTTCGCAAACTTTGCCGAGCGTCTCATACAATTTTGCGTACACTTATCACACACAAACAACAAGCACAAAGTGCACATGCTTAACTTCCGGAAAACTTTTAATGGTGACCTAATCGAGTTGCAATTGAATGTCTATAATACGTATATACGTACATATATATTATATCGAAAGTGTATATTATACTATTGTGCCTACGCGAACTGGAAGAAAAAACTATATAAGCCCGAGGTGGTTAACAATAACGCCCATTCGAAATCGGATAAAACTTTTAATCCAATACACTACATATTTTATTCTTTTAACGGGTGCCCGTAAATACATTTTACAGATGACGTTGTTTTTAAACTATAGAAAACAAATTTCGTAGTAGACGTATAAACTATATAGATTTATACATACGATTTTTTCGTTTATGTATTGCACCGAATTAGACGATTAAAGTCTATAATGACTGTTACTCGATTATGTTAATCTAACTTAAAGGACGATCGAAATAAAGCGAATTTATTTAGTATGCGGACATGCGTTGAATTCAAATCACGGTAATTAAACTGAGTGTTGTGTGATAGCGGCTGCAGAGCGGAAATATTATCATACGATCGTCCTAACTACTATTTTAGTAGTTATTGTAGTAGTTGGTTTCTCGTTACACGTCGATTATTTCGAATGTGTGGAAAACTTGCTTTAATAGTTTGGGAATGCAAACCAACTACTTTGGAAACGGATCGATCGCATCAACCCACAGCCTATATTGCCGGAAACTATCATATATGCTTTAACGTGATTTCATAACGGAATTCCCGTTTATTCGTTTCGTGAAAACTTTGGTTATTTATATCAAAAGCCAAATTGAAAATGTTTGCTAATATTTAACAATATAAATTATTGACTGCAACAACAATGTTTCCGCACAAGGTTTTGAGGTTATTGAGCTGTAATCTAGATTATGTTATTGATTTAAGATATAATACAATGTAGGTATCTAAGTCAAAATTGAGTTTCAAAATTTTTTAGCTTCTAAAGTTTTTAATAAATATACGAGAAATGATACGCATTGAGTGTACCGAATTATCCATGATATTAATATTACAAAAATGGTGTATTTTTATTCAAGCATTAACCACACTTTTATTTATTTATTAATTTTTTTTTCGGAGGGGGGGAGGCTGTAAGTAACCGAATACAATTTTTAGTTTTTTAGATGATTGATGTATATATAAAACATTTTATTTTTTAATATGTCTGGGGATTGTGGTCCAGCCCCCATAGACCCTTCCTAGATATGTAAATTTTTTACAATTAATTATATAACTCGAATCAAATATATATTATGATATAATACATTTTAGTAGGTAAATTAAAATAAAATTGTTAAATGTTAATAATATTATAATATCACAATGACACAATGTCAAGTAAGATATGAGCATAATACTTTTGTTTACACTTATTTATAACTTCAAAGCATTATATAATTAAAAAAAAAAAAACTGTGATAAAATGAAATTAAACCTTTTTTTGAAGTTGAAAAGTATGATAAATTGATAGTTGAATAAGATTTTGTAGTTTATACACCTACATTGCGAACCGAAAATTGGTCACATATTTTATTTGAAGTTTTTTTTTTTTTTTTTTTTGAAAGTTTTTAAAATGTGCAATTTAAACAAAAATCACTAAGATTTTAAATTAAAACTTCATTAGGTTTGCTTCGATTACTAGACATTTAATAGATATCATGATGTATGATATATGTTATATATGGATATATTATTGTAAAACATATTATATTTATTTTAATTTTCCATTTAAGTGTTTTATTTTCGAAAAGTTGAAATGAAAACAAAAAAATACAATTTTGAGCCATGTAGTACTTTGATGTAAAACTATAATATTTAAAAAGGCTATAATAATTAATCTAATGTACAAGTGAGGCATATTAACAAATTATATACTAGGTACAGCTGCAGTGTTGCTATGCTCGATAGTAATAATATAATGAACAGAATGGTCAGCGCGGACTAGCGGTAGATAATAATATTATATTATTATGATTGCGAACACGTTGAATTAATTTACATTTAAGAAATAACTAGTTAATAAATTAAAAACCTACTTAGTTAATACATCATAAACAATTTTTTACAACTCCCTACTTTAAAGTCTAATAAATAGTAACTTACTTTAAAAAACATTAAAATAACATCAAGACCAAAAATAAAAAGTATTATAAAAATATATAATCCAAAATATTTATTATATATTATATATATAAATTTTTTTTTATGATACTGCTCAAGAACCAAAATTTTAAATTATATTGCGTAAGTTATTAACGACTTTCGTACACTATGCAATAATAACAAGTATATATTATACTGTAATTAACAAAATCCGTAAATATAGTGTTGATTGTATCAAGAAATAAAAATTATATATACTACATAATAAATAATTATTTTCATAAAAAAAATAAATTGAAAAAACTACTTTTTGGAATTCGTATGATTTTTTATATTATTACATGTATGTTACACTGACAAACAATCTTAATTCGATATTTTAAACTAAAATTGTTATGATTAAATAAAAATTTATAACATACTTACATATGAGTAGATATAACTAACAAGAAAAAATCAGAAGTATTAAAACATACACCTCGCTCCTTTGTATTAATAACACATCTTATCCTCAATGTTATTACATTGAGCATAGAATTGTGTATTAATATAAAATTATGCTTTATTTTATTATTATAATAATGACTATAATGTATCAATTGATTTAAATTTTCAATTATAAATAAATATACAAGAAATAGTATTTTATAATTTATGAAATATTCATTTAGCTATAAATAAAATCATGTTTAATAGATATAGATTTTATATTTAATAAATTTATTCCTATTAACCTATAGCAGTTGCATATGAATAATATGGTAATAACAGTGTGGACAAACCCTTCGGGCCGTAAGAATTTGGCATGCGATTAAGAATTTTAAAAAGTACATATACATAGACGATTGAACGGTATGGAATTTTTTAACCGACACTATATATGGCATACGTGCACGAAGCTGGAAGAAGATCATCAACTATGTATCGTATAACATTTGTGGTCGGGCCAGGAGAACGTTTTAGTTTAATGACCAATAAATAATAACTTAAGAAATTAACATATTTGGGCATAATAACGAAATGTTTAGGGAAAAAGAATATTAGTTTAAAAATAGTATATTATTTAATTTGTATTATTTTTGTTTTACGATTAAATGTTATTTTCTCTGTTACTGTAATGTGTTCCTAAAGCCGAAAAACATTATACAGACTACCTATATACTGTATACAACTCATAGGCTGAAAGAAAAAAATTGAAAAAACAAAATTATAAATCATCAATTAAGTTTTTTTCCAAACTTACTGGTGCTTATAAGTAATTCAGACTTTTCTTTTTACGTAATACCTAGAAATTGCTTGATAATTCTATGAATGAACGAGTAAAATGAATTATGTTTTTTTTTTTAAATCAAGTATAACATTATATACATACTACAAAGGTAGATTATACAGTATACACTATAAACTCTTATTTGAAATTGTTTTTATCAATTATTGTAGCACAAATGCACAAGTTTGTGAGGTCGAGAATTTATGTTTGAATTTATTAAATTTATTTCCTCTCAACTTCATATTGAAATAATTTCACAGGAAATTTTCCGAAAATATGATCTGCATATTTCACATTATAAATTTTAAGGCAATTCCAACAGATACCTGAAATATATGTTGATTTGGTTGCCTATCTAATGACAAATATAATATTATAAAGAGATATAATAATATAGTCATATTATTATAATAATAATTAATAATTCTTGGTTTTCTTATATTTCTATATTTCTTAGAAAAGCATTTAATTGTTGTTAATAGTACTAATCAGCTACAAAACTTATATTGGATAGTGTTTATATAAAACAAATTTTGTCAAAATATTGATTAGGTATACTAAATTAGTATAATATTAATTCTGCACTATAGATACAAGGTACATATTATATAACGGTGTATGTAAGATTTCCTTTTTTTAGAAACAAAATAAAAGTTACCTATACATACAAATTTGGTTAAATTCTAACAAAAAAAATCCGTTGAAACTATAAATAAAATACACGTAAACAATATAAATTGAGTTAATTGATTACAAAGGATTTACTAAGTTCTTACAAACAAAAATATATTTCAGTGTTAGTATTATCTTTTATTTTTGTTTAAATTCAATTCTATTAATGTAATAATAGTATAATATTAAACATTTTTAAAACATCATCTAAAGACAATAATGTTCCAGACAAAGTAAATGGTATATATTATTATATTCACAGTATAGTAAGTTATAATACAACTGTTCTAAGAAATATTTTGTTTAAAAGGTACATAACATAATATATTTATAAATAAAAGCGTTTGCATAAAATTTGATAGTATTTTTCATTATTATTATTTTATCTTTGTTATACACATTTAATGAATGTAACAGATTTATTATTTATGATTTATGTAAACATAGGACTATACGAGTACATATTTATGTACTCGTAAATTCATATCTCTCACTTTGCAAATAAAATAAATTACTTATTGTTGTTGAAGTGTTTTTTTCCAAACAATAAGAATAAAAATTTAACATTTACGCAATATTGTGTGTAGTAAAACGTATTGTTTTTTGTGTTATCGACGTACAGTCAATTTACAATATTATATATGTAAATATTTATATTTATAAATTAAAACCTTTATAGACTAAAATAAATTACTATTTTTAATTGTAAAATCGCTTATCCAATTAAATAATGCGAGTTAAAAATCAATTTATAGTCTAAATTAAAAACGTAAACAACTTTGTTTAGTAGTTTAATAATTGTTTTCAATAAAACAATAACTACACAAAACCAGGAAATAGCTGTTATTCATAATATTGACCTTTTGTTATTAGGTTTCTATATAATGAACTATTGTAAATAACGATATACTTTTGCATATAACGCATATTTATCAATTTGTTTTACAGAAACTGTGCTGTAATAGTTCCGTATGAAAATGTGAACTATAATATGATAAATATAATATTCAAGGAGAAAAATATAAACTCTAATAAGACTCTTAATTATTAAGCATATAATCAAAAAAAAATATATAGGAATTAGACATGGCAGATTTAAAATTCAGGAAATTAAATCAAGGCAACTGATGTGTTATATTTAAATTCAATAATAAATCCTTGTATACCTACAGATAACGATTTTGAGCGGAAATGCATTATTAACCAATTTTTTTTAAAAAGATTCTTTTTTTTATTTTTAATGTTATTTGTAATTTATTTTAATCTTAGTTGTACAATAAGTTGAACTAATTTTAGTCAAAAACAATTTAAAAAATAAAAACAAAACAAATAATTCAATTTCATCTAAATACATTCTTGTTTTAAATACCATAAAATTAATTCAAATATTTACGAAATCGTTTTATTTATAGTAAATAATAATATGCGTAGTACTTAAAAGTTTAACGTCCTTAAGATTAATTAACACTTTTCGAATTATAACTTAAATCGTAAATAAAACCTTGTTATTTTTCGTTTAAATATTAAATTTCATTAAAATTATAATTTCAGGTATCAATTAAAGAAAATTCTTTTAAATATTTAACTATTTTTACTCATAAACAAAAGTTACATAATTAAATATCTTAATTAAGTGGCAAATTTTAAATATCTATATATTTTCATAGCATGAGTCATATTATTTTGAAAACAGTATCATGTTTAGATAATGATAATTAAAATATTTGTTGATAAGTTCTATATGACAGTTATTTTTTAGTATTAAAATGAAAAAACAAAATTGATATGCAAAATAAAAGTGATAGATTTTGAAGAAATATTCTCGTTTTTCTGTATTTTTACCTAGTTAGAGTAAATACTGAATAGTTATAGAAATTCATATTTTGCTCACAAGTAATTAAAATTCTTATCCATTTTTGATTTTGACTATTTTATGGGTAAACAGTATGTTTGATGAATATAACTGTCATATTTTATAGAATAATTAAGTTTTACATTTTTAATATCGTTTAATGCAATCTGTACAATAATAAATGGATCAAAATATTTAAAACATAATAAGTTTACGCAGAAAACCTGTTGTAGACGAAGGTATTGAGGTAATGGTAAGTTACATTTAAACATCAAAGACTTTCGATGAGAAATGGTTATACAATTTGCCTAGTTCCGTAGAGTCGTTAGAGCGTTTTTGTCCAGTTACGGTAATGTAGCTAAAATGCCTATCCAAGACGCCGTTATGCCAAGATTTGTTTAGAGTTAGATAAGTGAATATTGGATAAGAATAAAAACAAAACAAATAAGGAAAATATCACTCAGTAAACATGCAAATATTATCAAAGATTCTCTACGTACCTAGTTATTTTATTTTATCATCTCAGTATTATATCGAAGGGGTTTGTAAACACTAAACGGTCCGTTACTTAGAAATGTTTTTATTATAGACATTTATAGGCAAATATATTATAATAATATGATTCATACACAAATTATGTGGTTCAAGTCTATCACTCCAAGGGTTTTCCTTCTAACGAGCCTCAATAATCATCATCCTACCTGTGAATTCCATAAAGGTGGAATGGAGATTATGATTGTGGCACTCTTGACCTACCGCGAGGGCGAAGTTCATCATTTTGTCCCTCATTGTTTAACCCGCCACTCTCTGGCGAAATTATCAGATTCCAAAGGTACTCGATTGGCCACGAGCAACTTATTCTGAGTGTCAAGTTCCAAACCATACTTTCTAGCGTCCTCTGTAGATGTCAATATTTTCGTTTTATACAATAAAACTCGATTTTTAGTTCTGAAAGGCATGACGAAAGTGCTGCAGTATAAATTTAAACATAATCAATACAAAATGCCATTACATTTTTAAAATAATTAAAAGAAAAAAATATAATAATAAGAAAAAGAAAAATAGTGAAACTACAAAAATATTTACCCAACATCAATTTTTGAGGAAATTCGTGTTTTATTTTTTTTTTGTTATTTATGAAGTAATAACATTTTTCACCAAATATAACGTATATTATCATAGTATAGTTTGTCATATGAGTTAGATATTCATATTTCAAACATTTGATACATTTTTCTCAATTTATATAGAATGCGGATAAGTGAAAATCTAATAACAAACATTTAAAATTCAATATAATATAAGATTTTTTTTAAATTATTATTGCAACAAATTTAATACACAATAATTTAGTCTAATTCGCTAGAACTAATTTTTTTCGAAACAATGGTTTAAAAATATTTGATATTATATACTATTATCAATATAATCGATTTGAATTTGAATAAAAATTAAATAATTTTAATAATTATAATATTTTTATTTGATTTTACAAATTTAATATTATAACAATATATTACAACTATCTCTTTTGAAAATTGTATTATTTGGTTAGGTATCGGTACTAAAAAAACCTAAAATATTTAATACTACTCCTGAATGATGTCTAACTTATTTACTTCTGAGAGTAGAATTATATTGCTACCACGGTGGTAGCAATATTCTAGAATACGGCATTCTACAATCCATAATTTATAACAAAAAATATATAAATTTCAAACATAGCAATTTATAACGTTGAAATATTTATTAATTATTTAGCTTAAAATATAATATTTACTCACATTATCAAGTATAATTTTGTAACATCGACCCGAAGAGTAAGTATAATAAATTTAATCAAAATTATTGTTTTATGATAAAATAAATAATTTCTATATTTAAAATTGCATTTTCAACAAGCAATGAACAATCATCGTGTGACTGATGAATTCAATTATTCTGGCTTATGAGTTATGATTCTATGATACTATGGTAGCATTATTCAATAAATTGGGCAAGACCATAGTCATAAAACTATACTTAATTTAAATCGATATAAATAATTATTATTTATAACAATTTATAATATTTGTTTTGTTGTATGTTTCTAGAGAATTCAGTACAAAGAGACGGATCAACTCGTTATATCGATGTACGACAGTGTAATAAATAATAATTATTATTATAAAATAATAAAAAATAATATATTACTATAATTGAATGACGTGTTTTTTTTTTTTTGATTAAATCTTTTTATAGATTTAATATCAGTACATGATGTGAATTAGATATTAAACTTGATACTATACATAAAACAACAATTTTTTTATTTAATTTTTGTTCTTATAGTTTTTTGATTATTATCACTTTATATTGATAATTAAACATTTTTATACATATTATATATAAGCGATTGTTATCAGTTTCTGAATATCTAATAAATGTATACTAATTTCGGAACTATTTAAATGTTATTCTATTTCAAATTATTAAATACTAAAACCATACATAAAAACTATACAGTGTAAAATATTTATATGTGTTTGACTGTCACTATTTTATTTTTTAGATTTTGAGCGACGATGAACGACTTATTGATTTTACAATGATGTAATTTCTTTTTTTTTTTTATCACTCGCTTTAAAGTAGAAAAAACCTCTATTTTAAAATACAGTGGATAAAAAATTGGATTATTTAATTAGTATTTTTGAATTGAAAAATAAAAATGTCTAATATTTTTTAAAGTAAGTAATCAAAAAAGGTTAATTGCAATATTTGTTAGCAAAACAAATAGTTTTTGACAAAATCAACCATGTTTTCTTAGTGTAACTTAAAGACGAACAAATGTAGACACTTTAAATTGCTAACAAATATGTATAAAAACATTTATACACATCATATAGCTTTCTAAATATTTTGACTCATAAAGCTATTAATAGACATTTAAATTATCGATATAATTTACTAATTTAGTTTTTTAATTTATAAAAGTCGATAAAAACTAAAAAGTTATTTATTATTGAAAATTCTTTGAATATTTTTAAATTTCAGTATTTAGAATTTGAAACAATTAACGTATGTTATTATGTTTTATTTATACAATAATATTTTCAAATGTAATTTTATTAGCAAAATTAATTTCACCTACTTTATTACTATTTAGCATTTACTAACTGTAAAAACTAAATTATTCTAATACCATAAAATATAACTGCGTAGTGATATAGCTTGATAAACCACCTTCGCTTAAAAGTTAAAATTGTGTTTTATGTGCAATGATTTATTATTGAATTAAAATTTAACAAGTCCATTACTGTCAATGATCTATTCAATGACAAAATACACTTGACACATACTGTACAGCAAGACGATTAGCTACTTTATCTTTTTATACTTTTTAAATTTACTGTTTTTAATTAGTCAAATTATTAATTTTATGAATTCCACAACAAAAACTCCACTACGGCCACTAAACCAGTATAATCACTAGTTATTCTATTGCAACAGTTATATTTACTTAAATTTTTTTAAATTATCTAGATAATGCACATCACTGCCCCTGTATGACGTGAATATTAAGTAACGGCCAAAAACGTATAAAGCACGATGCCTGAAAACTAAATATAATATACTAGGAATGGGTTTGCTGGACGTGAGAAAATCTGTAATAATAATAATAATAATAATATATTATTGGTCTTGTGGGTAGATTGATAATCATTTTGACTGATCGGTCATCCTGACAGCTGTACACAGTTATAATGTAACGTAAATATATAAGTAATGAATGTATAATATTATTCGACCACAGCGATAAACAATAATAATAATAATAATTTGGCTGGCGAAGATTTTTCATATTTTATTTTGTGCGTTGGCCGTTGTAACAGTTACATATAGCTTATACGTAAACAGTTGAAATCATGTATACATATATACTGATTGTACACAAGAGTATATATTTATAATATACAAGTACACTAGATAATACATTTAACGTAAGACACTCAATATTTAAAAATCTATTAAAGTTTTTGAAAATTTTGCTGTTACATAATACCAAATAATTAAAAAATAATAATAAATAAAAAAATAGTTTTACTATTTTTATTGTTATATTTTTTTCTAATGACAGCGTGCATTTCTGTTCTTAATTTCAATGCTGAATCTTTTTTTTTTTTTTGGAATAAATTGATTCATAAAAACTGAAATTTGAGCGCGTATTTTATGAGTTATAAGTATTTATTTAACGTTTTGATTGGCAGGAAGATGAATGAATATCCGTAAAATGTTATTCCAGTACTAGTCCGCTCATCAAAACACTATTATAACTATATTTAAAAATTTGACTTTTATAGATCAAAATACTTAAAACAGTATTTAAATATCGAAAGATGTCATTCAAAACTCAAGAAACTTAAAATATAATATTATGGCATAATTGTTCACCAAAAATATTGTATTGTAACAACTTAAAATCGTGCGTAAAAAGAAATATTTTCAAAAATGTTATTGCGTTGTTGTAAGTAATGAGTGTCTTATGTTAAACATGGATCACTCCGTATAATATATAAAGAGGGGAATAAGAAACAAAAAAAAAAAAAAAAGCGCGAGGTGTAATTTTTGCGGATCATAAAAAATGAGCTGATTGACGTCGAGTTCACGTTGACCATAAGTCATTTTGTGAATCTGGCGCGCGCAAGATTACAAAAACCAGTTTCTCCGTACCGGTATAGGTGTACCTACATGAGCAGTACCTGTACATATTTTATAGTCTGCACGAGATGAAAAACTCGCCGAGGAGAAGAAGACGACGGCGGCAGCGGGAAAAAAATAACAAAACGGATCAGACCGGCGAGCAGTGCCTTACGGCCGTTGGACGGTAATTACCCATTCCGCCGAGTCGGTACAGTACAGAAAAGAAAATAATTTCCAAGATAAATATTTCGTATTGACCGACAAATCTCCGACAAAGAGTGCACGCCGTATATACGATCGAGATTCCGTGACGAAATTCCGTCGATTTCGTTCGCCGCCGGCTGCCGCGATCACCCTCCGCCGTCGCTGCCACCACCGATGCAATACGCTCACCAAATCGGCCGGCGGCCGTCATCGTCAACGTATAGAAACAATAATAATAATATAACATCGATTTACATTATTATTATTATTACAAGTATTACCGTGTGCGGACTTGTGATCGCGTTTTATTCGACGTTTCGCACAAACCGATTTGTCCGCAACCGTTATAGGTATATAATATTATAATAATTAGCTATGACGCGTCAACGTGGAGAAAATAAATTATTATTGATAGCGAGACCTGTAGACCGTCCGGACAGTTTGATGAAAGAAAATTCCTCGACATACAGAGCGATTCGTCATCTGCAAGCGTGTCTCGCTCACTTTTTTTGTAATGTTTCAAATTATTTAATTTTTAGAATTTAATACATCTGATTTTTAAATTCTTGAGATTTACTGCAGTTTTACTAGATGCTCGAGGAGTGATGCCGTTTGGCGATACAAACTTTTGTTTTTCAAATGAGGACACCCCCTCCCACACAGTAAATCGTGTGATCGAGGACCGACAGCTGCGAGGTTTTTGAATCTAGGTAATCCTATATACCTAGTCATATTATCCTGTCATTCCGTATCGCAAATAACAGGATGATGTCGTTCTATTATTTTATTTATTTATTTATTTGAATAACATTTTACACCTGCAGCTGGTCTACGCAAATTAACGACCGAGATAAAACGCACGGTAATTCTCCGACCTATATCGCCCGACCAATAAGCCAAACCCATCACTACTACGGTAAAATACTATACTTACTTCTCCACGGAGTCATTGCACTTAAGAGGTAAACGGCTGTACCCATATTATTGTTGTGTCTTTATTATTATACATGATGGGCACGCCGTTACCGTCGTTTCGGTTTTCGGTCCATTGAGCGTGTACGCGGATAAGTGCACCTGTATAATTTTATATGATATAATAATATAAAAACACGGCGACGTATCAAAAAAAAATAGCGGTGGTTTATACCGTGAAGCATTATTTCGCATATATACAAATATACTATGAACATGGGTGTACCGTATAGCGTATAAAGATTTGTCCTGTAGGTACAGACTATAATATAATAATCGATCGTTGTATGTTTTAACAAAAATAACACAGTTTACCGTACGTTTTATTATCATATGGTTATTACGAGGATATACTCGACTTTAATTTCTTTGTCGGGAGAAATAAAAACTCATATCGTTTCGCGTTTCGTCGACAATTGCACGACTACAATACCGAAGGTAGTAACAACCGATGTGCCGCAAATTTATAAACATTTAAAAATGGCTTTTAGTTTTATCAAACATCACATTTTTTTTTTTTTTTTGAAAATATAATACTAAATTAACGTTTGGAATAGTTGATTATTTAAAAAATGAATACTTCTCTATAATTTTTGTAACAGAAATTATAATTGATAAAATATATTGTAAGAATAATAATCATATAGGTAGATAATGTGCGATTGCTTACTGCAGGCCATGAATGCACGAGTAATATGATTCTTGTTCATTATAGTTTACATATCTCCATTTTTTCGTAATACATATTATATTATTATGTTTATCTGAATTTCGCACAACTGTTAAATCGACGTTATTATATAATAAATAATAATAAAATATTTGATAAAGTTGCCTAATATTTAAAATTTTGACCTACAAACAATTTACGATGTATTTGAATTTATCCAAAATACATACGTTTTCAGAGATATATTCAAAATTGTTTATACCTCGTTGCTATTTTATTTATCTAATGCACTCCCTTCATACGAGTACATACATCATACGTTATAAAATGTAAAACAATATTACAAAACTCAAGAGTCGAGATACAATGCTTTTCTGTTCTTCGTTAAAATACATTTACATACAATATATTTAACAATAAATGTTGACGCATCGGTACATAAAACATACAAAGTTGTTAATATGACAAAACATTTTATCAACAATTGATTAACACGTTGAGTATAGCTAATTATAAATACGCTCAATACATGTTATTTATGAATTTATTCAAACTCTGATTTTTGGAATTTTAAAACATGCTTATTACTAGATAGTTTTTTTTTTTTTTTAATATTTATCTATTTAAAAACTTAACAATCACGTGAAAGTTTAATAAAAGTTTTTCCGAGTTTTCAAAAAAAAAAGTGGATATCTTTACTATGCAGATACAGTGCACGTCGTACTACATTATGCGCAACTACTATGCAATTTAATAAATAAATAACGATAGCGTAGACGCTATAATACGAGGAACCTGTGAATAATACACACATTGCATACTGATATACGTCTTATCTTGTCTTATTCTAGTATCCAAAAACATCTTAAAATTCACCCGTAATAGTGCATTACTTCATACCTACTATACTTCTAATCTATGTTTATTTTTATGTACAATAATAATAATCAACATATTATTTGGTTAATGGATTTTGGCTCATTTTGGCCAAAACAATTTTATTTGATGTGATAACTTAGACACGCTCATGATTTTTGAATAATGTTCCCTAAACATAGGTACACAAATAACGATGTAATACAGGTGGAGTCCGACAAGTTGAAAAGTCAGTCCATCTAATATATATAATACATGAAATGCACAATATAATTGCGTAATTGTATTAAGCGAATTCGGCCATTAAGTTAAAAATAATTGATACAAATTTATTGTTAAGAATCTATAAATATGATATAACCACAAAAGTTTTTAAAAAGTCAAATGAAACCTTTGGGGGTTAATTTCAATAACACGGATCGCAAACCTTTCTGTTCCCGCGTGTCAAATAAAACATTTTTGTTGAATTTTATTTTCCCAGCGTGCCTCCTTATTTGATGACCTTTATTTTCTTGTTAGACCTAAAAAGGTCCTACAAAATGCAAATAATCTCTTTTTGGACAGTTACAGATGTCATTCCGTGAAACATGCATCATATACCTAGGTTCTCCATATTTTCCCTAAAACTATCTATAACTACGTATACGTTATG
This sequence comes from Aphis craccivora, assembly GCA_009835225.1. NCBI lineage: Eukaryota > Metazoa > Arthropoda > Insecta > Hemiptera > Aphididae > Aphis > Aphis craccivora. Next base: position 107,307 of record VUJU01000168.1, on the reverse strand, counting down.
ACGGGAAAAGGTTTTTTTTTTTTAATATTATCTCGCCAGTACTTTCAAAATTGTAACAGTAGCGCTAGTCGTTGACCGCACGGTGCACATCATACTAGTACATTATGTACTTACTATATGTATTACTACATATACTTACTATGTACTTAACCTTTACCTTGTAGCGATTTATTAGTAACAATATGGTAAAATTTAAGTGGCACCAATATTCGTTCGTTTAGAGTCATTGATATTAAAATCAGTGTGTGTTATAAATAATAATTCAATTCAGAAATTTCGAGAAAAATATTATCTGTTGATGTTGCATAATTTATAATGTATTGTATAACTAAAAATATAGTATGCATCACCATAAAATAAATTAAAATTCGACTTAAATATGTCTTGCTCGGAGATTTAAACTTGAACACATATTACTAGTTAAACCTTTTACTTTCTAGTTTATATTAGACACAATTATTGTAGATATTATTAAGTTTGTGTCTAGACGTAGTGGGTCGTAGTGTCGTAGTATGATAAAATATTCAGAAAAAACGGTAAGGAAACATAATGGTCGTTCTACTCAATAGAGGAGTCGCTTGAGGTAGGTTAGGTTTATTATATATTTACATAACTAATACGTATACCGCACGCAAATTCAGTTAATAAATAAATATGTCTCGTTTATATTTGTTATTTATAAATGAGACTTAACAGTATTACTTCCGGAAAACGAACGTCTATAAAGTATAAAGTCTTGCAGTTATTTAAACAACTTTGATATTACCCTCTCAAATACAATACTATGACGTATAACAACGATTCGTTGATGATTGTACTCACCCGTAAATAATTGTTTTCCTATAGTATTGAAAATCGTGTCGAGAAATATCGCAAATCCACGATAATGTATATATATATATATAATATATATAAAGGTAATATACATAGAGATGATTTAATACGAGTATGTGACGTGAAAAATAAATGGACGGGGCGTGGATAAAAAGGAACAAGTTGAAATCATTACTTTTCAGAAAAGTTAACTTGTCGTTTCTGTATCGGTTGTAATAGTATTTTCATTTTTCACAGATAGTTTAATACGAGGAAAAAACCTAATCAAATATCATGCTATTGAAAACTGTATAAAACATTTTTATTTCTACGAAATAGGGAATGGCAAATTGATGCAATTATATTAACCCACTCACCGCTCATGTGCGCGTTCAAATGTATATAATAATTTTATATATCAATCCTATATTATTTACAATAATAATTAAGTTTGATTTTGAGAGTACGATATTTATGTCGTATGGATAGAATGAAAAAAAAAGAACTCGGAAGGAAGCCGTACGATTTACAATCCTGTTATCGAATGTTTAAAACGAAAATCGGTAAAACCATAGTTATGTGTACTATATATTGCACCTATGTGTAATACTCACACTTGATAACAGAGACTTGTAAATCACTGCATTTATCTTTACTTCCTGTACTAAAATAATATATGTATAATAAATTACCATATGAGTTTTCACCCATGTTATTTAGGCTGGCAGCTAGCCGTTAATATATTTTTAGATGTAGGATAAAATATATCGTAATACGAAAATACAATATACTTTATAAAGAAAAACGAAGTAAAATAACAATTTAGGGGATTTGCCAGTGAATATCATAAATATTAATTTTGGACTTTCTCGAAAAAGATTCTTTCGTTAATTGCCATATTATATTTATAATGGAAAAACGTACAAATAACTGCAACTATTGATGTATCTACATATATTTGCATTAAACCATTTTCACATGTTAACGATATTTCTAACTGAAAAATTTACCAGCAAATTTTTAATTATTTTGACAAATTACTCGTGAGATGTCTTGGGTGAATATAAAAGTTACACTGCAGGTATCTATAATACTTACACGCGCAGTGCAGTCAATGATAATGATAAAATATATGGAAACAAAAGTCGCGAAGTACACAACATTTTTGCTAATTTGCTTGGTAAAAATTGTGATTGTAATCAGGGATATATTTTAAAAACGAAACTTCTTGTATATACATTTACGACATATTCCCCGATGAATTCCGAAATTTTTGTTTTTTTTTTTTTTTAAATTTACTGTAACTCAAAAATACATGTGCCTTCGATAAGTCACGTTCACCACCACCCATCGCACCAATACACCATATATATATTATGCATATTATATATGTGTGGGATAGGTACCTCGCAGGGGACGGTCATGTTCGCTTTCACAATATAATATGTATATATATATATATATATAAGTGGTTGGTGTACGGTCGGTGCAGTACATGGGAATCTATATCAGATGAATATACGTATATAGTAAGTATATGTGGGTATGGCGAAAACGGAAAAGCCAGGTACATAAATTCAGTGCGGTGACTTAATTTATATACGGCGCGAGTCGTACAACAGGGTGAAAATGTCGCGAGCGCCTTACTCTACGTATACCCACGTTAAATGGTATACCGTGTACTATATATGCTCCTATGTATAGTCGCGTGCAATAATCCGTTCGCCTGCCCCTATTATAATATCCGTCGTGCGCCCCCTCACACCAGCTGCTATAGCACCCTCGTTCACCGACGACGAAACCTTAATCATTTCCCCACGCGCGTTCATTCCAATTTACCCGTTTTATTTTCGGGGTTGTAGTGTCCGACTCAACCTCTACGGCCCGTGGCCGGCCAACCGACTTGCTCGGGGGCACGACGGGCATCGTCGTCCCAAATTACGAAACCGACCGATCTCCATCGTCCTACCGCTACGTCATGACTCATGACTATAATATATTATTGTGTTAGTATATATACCTATATATATATCAGGTAATATATATTACCTAATGAGGGATCCTTTTAATCCTTATTCATATAATAATATAATAATATACAGAGCGAAATAACTGAATATTATTATCGTCATTATAGAATTAAGACATAAAATCCACTCTAGAAAAAATTAAAAAATATGCTAATATGTCGCTAAAATGTAAAAATATGTTAAAAAATAACGAGTTTCGCATTTTTTTATGCAAAAAATTTTAAACACATGCTTGTAAAAAATTACAAGCTTCCCGTAGATACATTAACTACGACGGTAATACTGTGATAACTGATAGCTAATAGACAAAATGCAAATTCGATCGTTCTCGCTGTCAAAAAAAAAAAAATTAAGAACTAATAATAATGAAAAAAAATACACAACACAAATAAAATTGAAATATCAGGATATTTTAAAAATTAATTCAACAATGTATATAATTTATACAATTTCTATATATTAAAAAATGCATCAATCGATTAATCTTCAGAATTTCATATTATTTATGAAAATTCACAACATTATTTTTATCTCTAGTAAATGAAACAGATTCATAACTTACATGATTATATATTTTTAGACCAAAAAAATATGTAAAATTTAGTAGCGGTGTCGTATGCTATCTACTCAATAAATACCAGTGTCATATGCTATTTACAAATACTGTTTGTCTTAAGTTTATACCAGATAGTAGAGAGCTCGTTAGTATTGGGTCAGTGTCGCATTTAAGGGGTGGGGCAAAAGGGGCAATTGTCCCCAGCGGCAGATTTACTAGGGTGACAGTTTTTGTATAAATTTATTAAAAAATAATAATAATAAAAATGAATAATGTCTATACACTATACACATAGTATATTTGTAGTTCAAAATTTATAATTTTAGGTAGGTATACCTACCAAACACTGAATGGTCTTTTTCAGCTCTAAAATGAGTAAAATCATATTTACAATCAAATGTAAAAGAAGAAAGATTAAATGCATTGGAAATCATAAATATAGAAAATGGCATAAAAAAAATGAACCTAAAAAAATATTTTGAATGATTTCTAATAAATTTGCGTACCTATATAATTATTTTTTTCATTTTCTGTTTGAGGGGTTAGGGGCGGCAAAAATATGTTTCGATCCCCGGGGCGCAAATTTTCCAAATGCGCCCTTGTATTGGGCACATGGTATGAAAGTAAACTAAAACTATGAAATGGACAAGCCATATAGTTGATAAGTCAACACATATACCTACGTAAATAGCAATTTTTAAATAACATTTATTGTGTAGATAGCATACGACACCGTTACCTAAAATTGTACTGCATTTCAATCTTTAAGAGCTATACAATTTTATAACTATCTGTTACAGTTGATTTGTGCATGTATAATATCTGGAAAGATGTCTATAATAATAATAAGGTTCAAAAATCAGACTCTATATAAATGCGCACGACATATCTACCTATACCATAAAATAACAAATAGCGAGCAAAGAGTGGCAAACTGCAAGGTTGGCGAATTCTCCTGCATATATACGTATATACCTAGTAGGTATATATAATATGATCATTGATCAGTTAACCGGACCGTTATTTTTTTCACCGCAAACACCTTCGAATAAAACTACCCGTTATTAATATATACACTAACACATATTACCTGTATCACAAAATATATATGTACATCAGTGTATAATAATTAGACGTACAAACCGTTTAACGTTCAATATTGTTTACATTCTTCTGAAACGTCCGAAAAGTCCGTATTGACATATCATTAATTATTAACCCGTGACTTGTATGTATGCTACAATATTGCGTGATGCGAGTAAATAGGTGTTGTAGCCATTATTATTTTCAGGTGCTCCTCGTCGTTTTATCCTAAATATCAATAATACCAGCACAGAGAGAATATCCCTCACCGACATTATATTATTATGTATAATTTATATAAAATTATAGTGTTTAAAAACGAGTAATCTCGTTTGTATTGTCATCGAAAAATAATAATATTATCACAACGGTGTTTTACATATTAGGGCATTAGATAAAATGATATATATTATATACATATTATATAGGCACAAATATACAATAGTACGTATATTACGCTCGTTATTACTATCACTATAGGTACTCGTATATAGGCTAAAAGTGTTAAACAAATGTTTTTTATTAAGTTTAATGAAATTAATTACAATAACTTTAATTTGTAGGTAGATATATGCATTTTTAATTCAATTTCGTTTTTTGATGTACATCTCGTGTATAATTTTCAATAATACAATAAAATATATGAATCATATCGTATTATTCTAAATTCTATTGTTGAATAATATGTAGGTTATTAATTGTATCATAAATTTGTGAATACATTTTATTGACGATATATTAGTGCAATCAATACGGCAGATACGATTTTGTTTTATTATTACATATAATATACATTATATCATTATATATACCTACTATATATAATAATATAGCTAATATATATTATATTATTATTTATTATATGATGATAATATATAAATCATACTATATATTAAAGCTAGTCGCGAAACATTATTCATTCGTTGAGTCATGATATCATCATAATAATAATAGTGTACACAAATCCATTTTCCATTGCTACTATGTAATTTCTTATTTGACGTTTTATAGAAAAGGGGTCGAAAAATAGTAAGATAATAATATATACGCTACGAATTTATATTATATATAAACTCGTAGGTACAGTCCTGCAGGGCTATATCGTCGTCAACTGTGTCTCGACATTTTCTTTATATTATTAGACCCTCGTCGTGTTCTCATTCTGGGAAAAAGACATTTACGAGGCTCATTAACCGTTTCACTGCCGCCGCAACCTTAAGGCTAGGTATAAACACTATAATATGTATATATATATATATATATGCGCGCTAATGACACGTTTTTCACCAGGAAAAATTCACGAATACAGCCAACGTAGTCATTGTCGCAAAAATAGAGCAGTTTACACAATTATTAAATACGTATAACTAGAAGCGCCGACACTCTCGTTCCACTCAGGCACTCAGCCACCCTCGAGAGAATTTCCTATAGTCTTTCCTGGAAAGTATCGGTTAAATAGGTAACTATACAATGCTCAATGACTGCATTGTACGCAAGTCTTTTTTTTTTTTAATACTTTATTTATAATAATATAGGATTTTTTTATAATTATAAATCTATATGCAATAGATAAGACACAGCAAAATATTACTCATCACTCATTCGACGTGCTTTATTTTAGTATTGTGAAACCTCTCCTAACATAAATCTACCGATATCGGACGATTTCTTGGAAACGAGGACATTTTTGTTACTTTTATACTTTTCAATGGGAAAAAACCGAATAACGAACACCTATATTTCAATCTTAGTTTAAAAATAATGACAGAAAATACCTAACCAAACCAAGTTCACCGATTTATTCCAATTAAATTGAACTATATGTAAGTATGTATCCATGCCTTTTTTATACATTTTTTAAATATTATACATATATTTTTTTATTATTAACCATACATGGTTATATATATCATTAAAAAATTAAAATACAATAACACTATAATTAAATTTAATACGTTTTTTTTTCTTTGAAACATTTACTCTTTATGAATTTAAAACATTTACCCTCTGAATAATCTGCAATTTACAGACATACCATTATGTGTATCACAAAAATCTGTATAAATATTTTATTGTATATATTTATTTTTATTTATTTATTATTAATATTTTGTTCTTAATTATTTTTTTTTTTTACATTATTCGTGTGGGTCGTTAATTGTCTATAATTAATTAATTCTGTAGCACCCAAAGGGTGCGTAAATCATAATATTATTAACAAACATTTTGAGATATTTTATACACACAAATCAACTTGTTTGGTCCTTATTATATTAATATTTATAAAAATAAGAACATTAATTAAAAATATTATCGACATCGATAACTGCTGTTGACATAATATTGATGTTAGAAACGTTTAAGATCAGATATTTGTTTACAAAAAAAAGGACGCATTTTGCTGTTATACGACCATTTAAATGTATACATATTACATATATTATAGTATAAACTGTTTGGTATACTAAACTACGTTTTTACATATCGATTTTTCGAATAATTTTGTGAATTATCGCTAGCGGATAAAACGAAAATCTCACCCAAAATTCTAACTCACTTACCCACCACGTCTTCATGTTACACGTGTGTCTAGGTGGTACTGTTGTAGCTCCTCAAAACGAAATGAAGACGTAAAACGTGTCAGACGTTTCCTTGCAGGGCTTAGGAGACCTGCTATGTGTCCCATAATAATAATATTATAATCTAGCCAGTTACCATCACGGTTTACGAGCGGCACCGTATCGAGCCGAGTAATTTGAACAACACGAACTTACTACCAAGTCGACGGTACCGGGAGCCGTTACCGTTTATATTATTATTATAATCCGATCAACGAAAATTTGACGTGACCAAAAGTTTCCTCGAAATCCGTTAATCATGTTCGTAACGCATACCAAAACCTGGTGTTTTCGTGGTTCATCCAAGCGCTTTCAAATATCAATTTAAATTTTGCCTATATTATTATAATAATAATTTATACACGTGTGAGATATGCGGTTGTTCGACACGTAACACAACTTTCACACACAATGAAAATCGTGTTACACCTATAAAAATTCGCGAAATTCGCGAACATTGGATATATATAGTTTTAGATCGATAAACTCATTATATTATAATATTAACTCAATATTGTACGCTATTATTGTTTGCGATCTACGTATGAATCTAATATCAAATTTGATTTTAGACGCAGCTAAATTATTTGACATTTTAAAACTGTATGAAATATACCTAATACGATTTCAGAATTATTTCACCTGTAAATTATATTTTGCTCCACGGTATAGTGGACATAAGTACCGAGTGATTAAAAAATTGAAATACCTAATTTTTGATGCGTATATATTATTCGAAATATAATACCAACAAACAAATTATCCAATCGAATAAAACTTTTGAAGTAACTACTGTTATCGCTCCAGGATATATTTTCATAAAAACTCATTAATATAATTTACAATGTAAAATCTCCTATGAAGTAGGTATTTATTTATGTTTCGTACATTTAAATTATTAGATCCGTCGTATAAAAAGTATACTCAAAGCTCAAATTTTACCTGATATTTTGTATTTGTTTGAAAGAACTTAAAAGTTTTAAAGCTTATTTGTGAGACTAAAATTCCCTATACATGCGATCAGTTTAATAATTACACAATGCACAATAATTTATATTTATTATTATACAGTACACATATTATTATAATGCATGTCCTTACGACACATATGGGTAAATATTAAATTGTGCTACTATAATACAATAATGGTAGCTTAACGCACTATAAAATATCATGAAAATACCATTTACTGATAACCTTTGCGTTACACCCTACGGGAGCTTTAAATTAATTCTGTGTGAAATATCAAATCAGTCGACAAAGGATGTTTTTAACAAGCTACAACCACTATTGTGTGGTGCTAAAAACAGATATTTATACCTACCTTTATTATTGTTTGTTATTTGAGTATTATTTATTTACGCGTTGGTGGAAATTTGTTTGATATATTATTACACTTGAATCATTATATTGACTTTAATACGTTTTAGAAAAACATGGTTTTATCTTTAGGTATGTGTTAATAGTTAGTTATTTTTCTCAACATATAGTAAAACGTAATTCCGTTGGTACCTACTTTTGTTTTTGACAGTTGTAAATTATGGTGCTATTATTTTGGAACTTTTTAGTCTTCTAACATATTATAGTGGAAAATTCTAAAACCAAAAAAATAAACAAATAAATAGAAACTCTTAAGAAATATGTCTTTGATTTAGAGTGGCGTGCCTGTATGCAAGTGTAGTTATACACATAGGAAAAAATAATAGTAATATTTACCATTATATATTTTAAAACTGACATAACTTATAGTTTATTTTACTAAAATCTCAGTAAAACTTAAAGGGAAAAAAGGAAGGCAAATTATAAAAATACAAAAAAAAAACATGAGAATGTTCACTAGAAATTGCCTCAGGTGCGGACATCAAATGTTTTTGCAAGTACTCGCGAGGGAACTAAATTCGATTTTTCAGCAGTTTCCGTTAGTCTGAGTTTTTTTTTTAATTAGGTACTTGAAACGTAAATAATTCTCCATAGACTCGTAGATAACTGAAAACTAAAAATTGGTGCATTTCTATTGAATGTAACTAGCGATTTGACAGTGTAAATGCAAAAAAAAAAAAAATCCGATCGAAATTGCATTCTACCACAATATTGTTATTTAAGTTTGCATTCATATCTATATTTATATTTTAGTAATTTTTCATAAAACATTATTGCAGTATGCACTCGTAAAAGTATGCATTGAAGAATTGATCTATATAGAAATGAAAAAAAGAACATTATACTTCATGTACCATGTACGTTAACCTTGTTTTAATATGTAAAAATCGAAAATTTACCTAAATAGTCGACCAAATGATCCAACATCCAAGCAATACCTAATATTTTTCATATTCTGTATAGTATATCGTTTATAGTTACGCACATTCGAAAATATACTATAAAACTTAATATAATATTAAAAAAAAATCCTGTCTACTAAAACTAAGCTCGATGTTTTCACTAGTTTATTTATTGCTAGTGAAAAACGATTTTATGCAACTGTAGTATTGACTGTTTCATTGGTTTATTGAAAATCGTCAATCGATATAGTGTACGAATTGTATAACAATATTACGATTAGATATCTAATTTAATTTATATAGGTACTACGAATTTCGTTGAATAACATAATACATTATATTTCAGCTTTATTTACCAATTTGAATTTGGTTGAATTCAACAACTTTTTCCTTTCAACTTCTTTTATATTATTTGTGATATAGCGTTATTTTTTTATAGAGGAAAAAAATCAATAATAGGCAACTAATAGACTTTGTATCCATTTTATTGAACCCCAGTAACCCCTACGTATACGGTGGCGAACGACATAAAAAAATTCACTTTGGTTTTTGGAGTAAACGAGGCAGGTTAGTGTATATAAATAATAAAAAAAAACTTCTAAAATGTCCTACAGAATGTTGACCAGCCACTCAAAGTTAGGGTTTTTTATATACATAGAATAAAAGCCTTTTAAAA
>VUJU01000168.1:77416-97170 GCA_009835225.1 Aphis craccivora | reverse complement strand
ATATATGTGTGTGTGTGTGTAGAAAATTAGATGACGCTTTTACCCCGAAGTGACAAAATGTGATGTAAAAATATAGAACTGGTTAATGGTTTCAACATTTACGAATGTCATATTATGTGCAGACCTATATCGTTCTAGGAATAAAATACCATATAAATTAATTTCGGAGATGTAATTTTGTATAAATATCACACAACACAGCTATACTTCAAATTATATACCTAACAAAGGCGTGGTAACGATGTCAACGAAGACCTCAAACACATAAAAAGATCCTGGCATAACGCTTTTAAAATACTAAAATCATCCGGTAGTGCAAGATTATTTTTACGCTCAAATGCTCAATATTTGTTGAATATGACATTTTGACCACACATATCAGGTACAAACATGTATAATCGTCGATAACTGAAACTATATCGCTGAAATTTATAGTTATTTAATTTTTATTAATCAGTAAACCGCAAACTATTAAGCACCTACATAAATCGATTGTGGAGTTGTGCTATAATATCGTTTATTAGTAAGAAGTATTTTGTTTTCGTTTTATTAAAAACTTATCAAATATGTTTTGATGATTAAAAATAAAATATATTTTGTGCAACATTTTCTCGCCCTTACGGTCTCGTCGCATTTAGATTAATATTTGTTGCTAGATATTTCGTGTATACATTCACAGTTTATTAAATAAATAACATTGCTATTGTATGAGTAGGTATACCTATATGTTAACGGATTTTTACAGCTCAGTAAATATTTTCAAAGTATTTTCAAAGTATTTTTGTTTTAAAACCACATATATAATATTAAATTGGATTCTTCGAAATATAAGCTTTTTATATTAATTACATTTTTAAATTAATTTTTGTACTATAAACACTGAAATACGTGTATTTCACATGTGCACTATGTACGCCTACATAATATTATATACAGTTATAATCATATCGTTATATAATATTTTAAGTATATTTATAAATGTTCTCTCGTGTCAAATTTTTTATCAAATTTAAATTCACAAATGTGTGTATGTTATACCTCTACCTACGCGACTCATTAAATCGGGTATAATTTTGTTTTTATTACAGAATATATACATTATACTGTATACATATAAAAACGTAAAATGTTCTAGCTGGTTTGATTATTCTCATGATAATCACATGTAAAATAAATTATTTTTAAGCTTGTATAACATTCACGTCTATTCAATTTCCAATTTAAAATTTCGTTAAAATCTAATAAACTTGTAAGCTATTAACAGGGAGGGGCAATTTTTTCCCTGTCCATTGGTTACGCTCTTGTATATAATGTAGGTATATTTAATAAATTAATAAATAATAAATTTATATTTATTTACTATTCCATGTCCATATTGCGCGGTCAAATATCTGTGGCGATTTCGAAGTAGTTTTTTTGCATCATATCGACAATATTAGTAGTCGTAATAATAAGTAGGAACTTCTGAAGTACTTATAATATTATAGTGTGTAGATAAATAAAATAATTAATTGTGGCGCTATCTATCAATTAATTAATCAATAATAACTCCGGAACACAATGGATTTCGCTTCGATCACTTCGCAACGATACAATGGAAAAGTCGAAGAACTCTCTCCTTTCCGTTATTATTTAATCGCACTACAAGATAGTCTAATAGAAGTTAGAGACGGCTTTTATGCTGTCTGAAATCATTGTTTGAGAGAAAAATAATATAGCTGTACCTACGTAATTAAAAATATACATTAACAATAATAAATAATTTTAAAATACTAATACTTAAAGGCGAAACGAAAATAACAATAAAGTAAAAATAAAAATACTTTAGATTCAAAGAGAAGCTATGAATGTATTGCTTATTGGTTTATTAAAGTTTATTTAAAATTTCGTAATAATTGTCCTTTTGGACGGTGCTTTTAGGGCACACCAGAGTGTACCGTTTCGTCTAGTCATCATCCTTACCCGGCATAAGCCCGCAGCACTGTAAGTAAATGTCTGCCCATCTTGATAGATTACCGCGGTGCAATATAAAGAGGATTAAGGATCGTTTGTCATACGCCTACTATATACTACTTAGATATAGTTGTCATAAGATCAACGGTTAATATCCAAATAGCTCCGCTTCTTAAAACTCAATATAGGTATTTCATTTGCTTCAAGAACCGTCAAATCAATGATTATAGAATATTCTATAATCAACGGTAAAAGTTAAAACGCTCTTTAAAGCTTTTTTATAGTTTCATAGGTACACAATAATTACGCCATATAGAATATCTATATACTCTTGACTAACTTAATTTAAAACCAATTTTAAATTATTCATGGAATTTGATTATCAAAGATACCGATAAAATTCCTTTTATTTACGTTAAATTTATAAATCTTTATGTTATAATCTGGGTCATTGTAATTAAATGATATTTTCTAATAACTAAATAATTTTATACAAATTTTAAATATTTTCTTATCTTCTTTGATCGCTAAACAATTTATATAAATCCAATAAGTTGAGCATACTGAAGTAGCAAAGTGTACACATGTACAGTGTATTAAACTAATCAAAGTTCAAAAAATTCAAATAACGAGTTCAATTATTGTTATATTTATTGAAATATATAGTACTTTTTAATGAGAACTTATATTTAAAATAATAATTTAAATAACTATACGAGTACATGCGAAAAATATTACGTGTGTCCGTATAAATTTATTTTATTTTTTATTCAGTACAAATTGCACCAAAAATGTTTATTCGTTTATGTAACTCTTTTCAGTTGAAAAAAGTGATCATTCATTTTATGATTTTGTAAACACAATTACATTGTTTTACGATTTAATAATATTTAAGCTAGCATTGTACAAAAACATTTTTACATTTTTTTTTTTAACAATCAAAGGATTTAATTTTATCATATCATAATTGCTCACTCTCGTTAGATTAGGTTACTTTCGAATTATATTATGGTTATAACGTGAAAATATGGAGTACCGTAAGAATGACGGCATGGGGGTTGATAATGATAGTTGAGAATATGTGAGTTTTAGACATAAACTATTACATACACTATTATATTATTATAAAGATAAATTTATATCATTCTAAATAGGAATCGGTATTCTAATACAATTATTTATCACTTATCTTTAAATAACCAATTATCACCCAGACTTTTACAAAACTTTATTTCGTAAAATAATATTAATGCTCACAATTAGGTACTCATAAATCATAATAATATAAGTTATATATACATTTTGTAATTTTATTTTATTCATTTTTATTGAGTTTAGAATTGATCGTAAAATACGTTTTTCATTAAAATCTTGATGTGAACAAATAAAAATGAATTTCGTGCAATAAAAAAAAGCAAATTTAATTAAACGCACCGATTTATTCATAGATAAAATGCAAATATAGAAAAACTGGAAATATTATTACATTTATATAAATGACGTTAGATTTTATGATCGAATAAAATTTGATATTTTATTAAGTTAAGGTTTTATTATTTTAATCAATAATTGTGTGATTGTTATAAAATGGGATATATAATATTATATTATATTTATATATTCTGTCATAAATATACGCCAGACCTACCTAGTATTTTATTCAATAAATTATTATGGTTGTCATTATTTTCACCGATTTATAAAGAACAACGTCAATTAGGATAATAGTTCCATTGAACGTTAAGACATTGACTTTTATTTTTGTAAATTATAATCGAATATCCGAGCGACAGTATTATAATGATAATACACATGAGTACATGACTAACTCTTAACAAATTTGAACAACTTCCTAATGACACATTTAATCCACACAAAATATACATGCACTTCGACTCCCATGATACGGGAACATATTAAATGGATTTATTTTTTTAATGAACGTCGTTGATAATACTTTTTAGTTTTTAAAATCCCTGTAAAATGTACACATCTTTTTAAACGTTTTAAATTCGTTGACTTTACAGAATTCGCTAACTTCGTATATTAATTATCTATTGTATTATATATATACAGGGTGTCCCACGGAGATCTGACAAATGAAATAACAATACAATGATACCCATGGGCGCCCGTCGCCCGTGTATGTTACTTAACAAGAATATTGGTATTTAAAAAATTTGTAAAAAATCAGCCACTTGACTTAAATAAATGTTTTTATCATATACAATTTTCTGAAAATCAGATTTACAGATTGGCAATTTGTTTTGAATATTCCGGAAAAACTTTTATCAATTTTTAAGTTTTTTATTTTCAGTATTAAAAAATAAAAAAATGTATACTAAAAATGTAGTGCAATTGTCTATGAATTATATTTAAAAGGATTTTTTTTAAAAATATTAATTAGAACAAAAATTATTTCATTTGTCAGATCTCTGTGGGACACGCTGTATATATTCATTATCTATTATAAAGAAAATAATTTAAACCTACAAACAAGCTATGTTAGTGGTTACCTGTATCTGTATATAATGTATATAATGTATAAATGGTATCTAAGATAGTTTTCATGCACATTATTACCATAAACAATTTTCCAATTGTTATTGTAATCCAACAGGTGGTATAATATTAAATAGTAATGATAGCAGTTTATACCAAGTTATAATATACTGAATATATATTTTTTTATCGTGAACTAGAGTAACTAGATAATATCTTAGATAGTACCTAATATGACAAAATTCAAATCTTAAATCGAAAACTGATAAACATAAAAAAATAGCATGTTTTTAATACTTAAAAAGTCGTAAATTTGTAAATTAATTAAAAAATTAATTTACTTTTTAAGATATTGACTTATTAATGTTATTAGATTTACCCATTCAATAGAATGTAATATGTTGTATAAACATACCAAATTCGTTAAAGTCAGTACTAAGTATATTGTAGCATAATAGCAATAGTGTGGGATACTGAGAATTTAAATTGGCAATTGTAAAGTTCTACACAATAATATATAGTAAATTATATTGCATCTTATTTACTATATATACAAAACAAATTGAATTTCTCCATATGTGTATAGCTAGGTGCCTATTTTTACGGGAAAATATTTCTCTATAATGCACTTACGAGGAAAGTTTGTGAAATCGAGCGGGTTTCATCAAGTTTGAATTTAAATATATTCGTTAAACGAAACCTTATAAATTGTATTTGAATATATAATATCAATATTACTATATATTATAATCAATGATAATATGTATATTTATTATTTGAATCGAAATCAAATTGATTGAATTAATTCTTTGTCGGCCATTCGCGTTGCCACGATTTTGATAATTAATATACGTTTAATGAAATCGAAACATGGATTTAACTGAAAAAATAGAAACTTAAAATCGTATAAAAACAAAAAACATTAATATGAACAGTTGGTTTGGCAAAATGTAATTTGGAAGACAGAAGTTAGTACGTATAGCTAATATCCAATCATAACAAATTATGTAACTATAATAATAATGTATTTTATATTATGATATAAAGTCATCCTTTAAAAGTTGATAAAAAATATTCCGTAACTTAACATAAAATAATGTTTAAATTGATTTATTATGTTAATTTTATTTTTTTATCGATGGAAAAACAATAATAATGCATTTACGAAAATAATATTCCAACGTCGATATGATACAATATTATAATATAAGCTGTACTCGAGTGCTGCTGTTACCATGTTTATAATGCGCTTTGCGTGTTTTATTTTGGCCTGACAAATTATTTTCGCGATGTGAAACTATAGAACGACATAGTAGTTACGATTTAATATCACCACACTAAATAATAATTATTATAATCAGTATTATTGCCCATCATTGATTAATACAAAGTATATCCGGGAGATTATACGATGTCGTACGTGTAATTTATGTGTTTAACTGTCAGATCATCTTGATATGATGGTATTTATAATATGTAATGTGCAGTACAGTCAAATTCAATATTTTTATTGATGTTCATTAAAGCTGGTATTACCTAACTATATATACCTATTACCTTCATATAAATCTCAGACGGTCAAATAAATATAACAGCGTGTGACCTTCGTGCTTATCGTGTAAACCATTACAAACTCCCGTCCAATTAATATACTTACTATATTATATTATATTGTCATGGTCGTGAACGCAGCGCGACACACGCGAACGTATACCTCATAATACCGTCCGTCCGCATGACGTGTGCGGCTCACGACGTCCGGTAGCGCGTAGGACATTAAATAATAATAATACATAATGCCGTGTCGAACGACTTACCTACGATGTTCCCGGAGAGATTAAGTCATCGTCTTGGCCATAGGTTATCGTCACGATTTCAACACCACAAAAAATAGTGTATTTTGTGACTAACGAAAAACGCATCTCGAGGTACGCGGAATGCGTTATATTATACAGCTATTATATATACCTATGTGACGGCAATGTCGGTCATTTTCGTTCCGTGAATCTCGTCAGAGTAATAATTTATGTTTGTAGAAAAAAAAAAATTGGTCAACCAAAGAAGTCTCGGCTGTGCGCGCCGCAGAGTTCGGACTACGAGTAACGTTAATAGACCCACAAATGACTATATAATATATATATATGTGTACCTACAAGACAAAACGTCGATGTTGATCATCACTGCATATATACGCGATCAAATTCTTGTCTGACGACTGAGGCAAGTATATAATATTATGTATTATGTTATTGAGACGTTCTGTGTGTACGTTATTATATATACATTATACAGGACGATTCGCCTGCAAACCTTGTGATCCTTCCACCGCCGTCGTGTTCGAATATTCTGACATTTTATGTAATTTTTAAGTACAAATGTTGTACACGGCTTGACACGGTATTACTACGATATTATTGTACCTACTTAAAAACTTTAAACATCTAAATTTCGAGATCTTAAGCGCGATCAAAGGATAAAATGGTTAATAAATAACACTGTATTTTGTACTTTTATGGGTCATATAATATTACGTGCGTTGGTCATAAAATATACAAATTATTGCACCGTCTTACCGATCATTGTATACAGTGCAATTTTTTGTTTTGTATATTATATTTAAACGACCTTGTAAGGACGAAAACGATGAGATAAAAATCGCCGACATTTAACCGTATAAAATAATATGTATAATAACAATAAACCAAATTTAATTCTTATAACAATATAATAATACTTGTACGTTTTTTATAATATTATAAATTTATGAGACGATGGTGTTTTGAGAAGGCACCGATTATGCACGGTTTACTGCGTTATTACCCATCATATTATAATGTATGTTTTAAATCGGAATTAATTTGCGCAATAAATATTATCTTACAAACAGTCAAAACGGTTGACGTGACGTTTGGCGTTCTCGTAATTCGCTTTTGGCATGCGAAAAAACCGGATTCGAAAATGTCGTTTATTGAACCACGACACTGTGCGGCCCCAGAGACTTTTTCGAAATGCACACCGATAATATGTCGGTGCTTTACGACCGCAGCGGGACGCGTTATCGTTTTTTTTTCTTTGCGTTAGCCGTGTCGCCGTTTTCATTTCGACATATAACCGGGTACAGCATAATAAATGTAGAATTGAAAAAATAAAAATAAAAGAAGAAACGCAATGCTTTTGAGGTATTCGGGGAAAAAGAAAACCACGTTTTTACTAAACTTTTAGATCCTTTCTGGAAATTCATTTTTCATTGGTAAGCTATACATATTGTGGTCTGATGTTGTTTTTGAATTGAAAACCGAACACTCGCGGTTTATTGTAAGTAAACAGTAGCCTAACTAAATTCATTAGGTATGCTCAATAATAATATTATAACATTGTTCTATTATGTCCATTGAATAGCTGCATTTATTTGTCGTATCTGCCTACCATAAGTACCTTTATAGTTGCACTCGAATTAATTTCATAATTGTGTTTATAATAATATATTTTCGTGTATACTTAGGGGAGGACGAATACGTTAAAACGTGTATAAATGCACTATTTTATAATTTTTGATTTATATTTATTTATTTACTATATTTACTGATACGATGTGGCTACGTGAGCAAACAAACAAACAAACAAACAAAAAAATCGTCGGACAGAAAATAACAAATAACGAGATTGATAAAATGTAGACTGCAATCAAGCCTTTATTGGTCCATGGGTGACCTTATAAGTTATAGGTGGTTTCACACGAAGTGAACATTCACATCGTTGTTCGATGTTGGTAAACGCGACATAATAGTCGTCAACATAAATAACATTCACTTAAAATTAAACGAGATTGATTTCTCGTGAACATTCACTACGTGTGAATCGGGACAACAATAGTATCAGCAGTGTACTACAATATTATTATACGCCCAAAGTGTTACAGTTAGGTACATAATATTATATAGTACAACCTATTTGTATGTTATATTATTATTTAATAATTAATATACGTCATCTACAGTCTACGCGTATAACATAATATGTCATCGGATAATGAGGAATATATTTCGGCTGACGTCTTCAGGACAGATTGCGTTTAAATAATCCCCTAATTAATCGAATTATACGACAGCAGAGTAAATGATCCGGGTCTAAGGTCAAATTCCGTGCGATGCGGGTTCAGAACACAAATTGTGAGTCTGGGATCTAAAGCGACCGCTTAGATCTCGTAACATTATCCGGCGATAGTTATACAGATGGGAACAAATCAATCCGAACGGGTGCGCGACAGTGAAATTTTAGACGGTTCATTTACATAGATTATATAACATAATATTAGTTAGTATATTGATAGTATTAATACACTGCCTGCAGTAAGCGTAATATAATAACGTAAATATTATTTTTATTAGTTATTTTTTTTTTTTTTGTTTCCACGACGTTATGCACGATCGATAAAGTATGATAGAGTATGATAAATATTTGATAGAGTATTTTATACAATACCGACCGTTGAATATTCATCCTACGTGTATTATGTAAAATACTTAAATTATTAACATAGATTATTTAAAATATTAGTTATTTCTACTAAACAATTTCAAAATGTTTTATTGACATGTTTCCATTAATTACACAGCATCGGACGTAAGTATTGCACATAATATTTGCATATTTATACGTTAACAAAAGCGAGTATACACTACACGGCAAAGAGGTCTAAACCCGAATTCCTATCTGCAGTATCCCTAAATTCTTTATAGGTACCTTATATAAACATTAAATATGGCAAATCACTGTGTTTTTAAATCAATATAATTCAAACTAAATAAAAATGTTCTATATTTATATAAAAAAAAAATAGATACAATGTCATTATTGCATAAAAACTATTTGGATTTTAATTTACGTAATATGTTTTGTTTTTTTTTAAAACATATATTAAATATATAAAAGTTAAATAATAATAGTATTATAAAATATTGTATATTATTTTTGGATACAATTTTAATGTCTTTATAATACTACATACATACATATTTGATAAAATTCCGAGTGCAGAATGTATTTTAGTATTTTATACCTATTTATATATTATTATACCTGACGAAAAGTTTACTAATTTCAACTTGAAACATCCTAATATGGTTTATATAATATTATGAACTTATTATGAACTTCATGATCTCAACTTAAAACCATACCAAAGTATTGCCTACAAACTATTAGATTCACCTACAAATAATAAACATACATCATTGTAAACTCAATACCTTCAACGCTCCGCTCGAAATTTAAAAAGTTAGTGTATTTCACAGACTCGATAATGTCATGAAAATAATTGCTACGGGCCGATGGGACTCAGCACTCAATACTTGAAATCGCTTAATAGAATCTCGTGGATATCAAGGTTTTGGTCGAAATGTTTTGGCAAGTCTAGTAGAAAAAAATATTATCTACATTTAGGTTTCAGATCAATATTCTCATTCTCATATTTCTTCTTTCAATGTATATTCAGAACAATTATTACCTAATTAATAATTTTATTTGTATATAGTTGTCATATCATCAACGGATAATGGATAGAGTAGTTTAGACGAAGCGTGCATAAAAAATGCACAATAGCTCTACAATAATAATATTAACAGTAATAATTGTATACCATTCGTATTGAACATCGTATACACCCTCTTATAATTTTCATCGGAACATATTGTTTGCTTTTTAAGAACGCGTTACCTGCGTGAAAAAATGTATTTACTTAATATTTAAATTTTTTACACAGCAAATATTAGTTATAAATTATATCACTAATAATGAAATACATCTATAGCCAATCGCTATTTTACTCACAGGTAATATGATTGCTGTTCCTTTAATTTATTTTGAATTGTTCGATTTTCATAATATTATGGTTTGTATTATATACCTTTCGTTTATCCAAAAAAAAATAAACCCTTAATAGTGAGTATCCTAAGTGACTCACTATTATTTGCTATAAATACAATACCTATATATTAAATTGATTTGCTTTGGTTGTAGATGTAACCCCTATTCCGGAGGACGCATATTATTCCTTTTAGTTTTTTCAGTAAGATTCGATTGTTATCCAATCTATATTATGGTCTTCATTACTTAGGTTTATGGTGTCGCCCTTAGATGAGCTTTTTTCCTTGGAGGGGGTATTCCAATTTATTATAGTGATATTGGCGCACGCTTAATGTCACCGTTTTAAAGACGACGGGTCTATGTGTCAATGGGGCTATTATAATAATAATAATGGATTGTATTTTATTTTCGGTGAAGTGAATAATAATATAAAAATGTGAGCACATTTTTACTGACTAGCTGGAAAACACTTGTATAGTTACCATTATATGTACCTACCTATATACGTTATATAGCGTACAATCTTATACATCTACTAGCTTTTGAAAACGATAAATAAAATTGTAACCCGTCTTAAAGGTAAGTACTAAAAAATATGTATACCTGTGTAAATTTAAGCACAAAAATGACTTAAATTAGGTAAATGTGTTGCATGTAATTAGTAGGTTATACTTATAGGTTCCTTTCTAATCAACATATACTAAAAATAAGAACCTTTTTTTCTGTATAGTAATATACATATAACTCGTATGTAATGATTGTTTAATTTACGATTCCTAATTCTACGTTACATCGCGTTCCACGTTTGGAATATTTATACGAAACTAATACAACATTTTATGAGACTACAATGTAAGATTCCAGATTTAAATAAAATTCTGCGAAAACACTAAAAACTGTTTTAAATTGACTGGACCTCAGCATGATGTCGATAAATTGTCATTTTATTGTACTTCCTGGAAATTTCACCAGACATGTGCCCGTGTTATTTTATTTACTTTTATCTATATCATTTTACATCCATAAAGTGATCAATGAAAACGTTCGATAAAACGAACACGAATTACCTATCAACTTAATTTCAAATCTATTTTATCATTTTTTTACAACATATAATACAGCTGAATATGTAGATACTTATTGAAAAGAACAGTTTTCTAATGTTTAATTAAATGTAAAGTTGTTATATGATACAATAGAATGTAGGATATAAAGGTTACCACTACTGAAATTAGAAATTAGTTTTGAGATCTAATGAAAATTCCAATCTTCGAGTGTTAGATTATAATATCTACATATTACAATATACATTTGACGTTAAATAAAATACAAATTGAATAATTTGCTAAAATTCCCATGATATAGGTATAACAGTTTGTATTCGAACGCATAAATCACACATTGTGGACAAGCAACAGGTTGGTCAGTTAGTGATTTTTTTTTTAATCTCAGAGTCAACTATTTATCAAAAACGCAATAAAAATAGCAATACTTCACTTTTGTTATGTATTTTATTTTTACCTTCACTGAGTAGTTATATGTTTATAATTTATTTTTAATTAAAATTTAAAAAAAAAAACCAACTTGTGTAAAATATTCTCATAACTTTTTTATACAAAGAAATGTACATAAATATAAACAAAATATTCAAATGAAAATTGTGTTTTCAAACGAAGATTTATTTTATTTTATCTGAGTCTATGTACGATTTAATAAATTACATTTTTTTAATGTATTTAATAGCGATACTTTATATAATTATTTACTATATATTATTCCTTTATAACTAATATATTTTATAGAAAATCGTTAATTAATTATTATATAGGTATGTTCTAAAATTACAATAAAATAGAAACGCGACCGTGTTTAAATAGAAATAAAATTGCGACGTTTTCTTGGTATAAACTCTTGCTTATCCAATTGTTTTTCATTTATGCTATTATTATTATGTACTCGTACAATTATATGATCGCAGTAATAATTAATATATTTTGGCCACGTCTGCATTGTTTTCTACGATATAGGTATTTAGTTTTTAATAAATAATGGCTTACAATTTAATCAAGTCGATGCAGTCTACCGCGTAGGTATAATAAATGCCTGCACAATGTAATATAGCTTACCTAGTCTTTAGATACTCGCCCAACAATAACATATCGGTTAAGCAATATAGAGAATTCCTGGCGGCTCCTCTAACCGCAATATATTATATATGGACTGTGACTAGACTTCTTTAGGTTGTATTGTAAATCGTTTTCTGCTTCGATTCGCACGCGTTATGTAATGACGTAACAACACAGACCAACGTGAATGACGAGTATAATGTAATGAAATAGCGAAGGAAAAAATTCGGCGTTCGGTTCCCAAAAACGAGTCTACCCTGGACTAATCAAATCCTATTCCATTGCAATTTGCAGTATAAGTATAATAGTGTCACCTAATATCGATGAACGAAAAATAAGAAATAATATAAATAGCAGAAGGGTTTTAATCCTGTAAGTGACTCTATAGGGAATACACCATAATCTGTAGGGTATACTGGGCTTATATTATATAAATTACATGTCTGTTTCAGATGTGGTACAAGTAAGAGTACAGCATATTATATGGTTTGATTTATTATAAAAATAATTTTTAAAGCGAAACTACAACAGATGATTCGAATAAGACATTTTATTTTATATATTTTTCATATTTCCGATAAATAATTGTAAAATATTTAATGATTTAAACTTGCATTTACTGATCAAAAATATAAGATACTTACCTATACCTATATCATGTCATAGATTCGTACATGTCGAGAATTATATAAGTTTGGTTTAATGAAACCATAATGACACTTTCGAATACATTTTTGTTGAACGATTTTACAGCTTTTTTAAAATTTGTTATGTAACTAATGCAGGTCTCTGAAAAATTTCAAAACGCCATACAATATAGCTGCCTAGTGTATCTAAAAAAGGTGTTCCTTTATAAAAAAAAAAAAAATGGTCACGAATTATGTGCCTTTTTACGGCAGAGATTGCCGAGTTTGCATGTTTGCAACACGCATAGTAATATATTATACATACGAATAATGTGATTGTAAAGATGGTTCGTAATATCTAAATGGGTACTTTAACTGCAGTAAACAATGATTTTACTTGGCATAAATGTGTATCACCTACAATGCCGTATACACTGTGTCCTCGTGGGATTTGTATCTCGCAGATGCACGCAGATAATAATAATAATATAATATAATATAATAAATAATAATATACGCTTTCGACACGTCAAATCGCATGCCTGCGCAATATCATACGCGATTCATAAAGTAAACAAATATGGCTGTGCCGCGTGTAACGTCCTCGTATCAAGTTCGTACGTTTAACATCGATGCCTGCGGCTAATGGCATGTTCGGAAAACAAAGCCTTTCGGACGACAAAGTTCATTGTAACTCGTTCGTGTGTAAAACAAGATACACTTTTGTTGTTTGCGCGAGTACACAATATAATACCCGTACGCGAATAAATTTATGAATACGAACGAATTGGGGGGGGGGGGTGGACTGCAGCGGCAGTTGTAGATTTCGATAATGCACCATTCATTTCGGTTAATTATTTTGCCGATAACCTACGGTTTACGCAGCATTCGAATAAACTTTTAAACTCGATAAATTACACTTCGATATCAACACGAATTTAATACAAAGCATACCTGTAAAAAAAACTTCACACCTCAAGAGTTATACATATTACACCTGCCTTTACGAATTTATAATGTCTAATAGAAAAATAATTTATCATTTTCTGTTTTATATAATAATAAATATATACGAATACTCTCCGGTTTCTTAGTAGGTATTAGGGTTATAAATGTAAAATATTTTGATGTACCTAACATTTTCATTTCAGAGTTTTAGAATTTTTGCAAACTTTGAAATATCGATATCATCTTGTAGTTTTACATATTCGTAGAAATTAAAAAATAAAAGTACAAAAATGTTATAAAAAGTAAAATAAATAATGCTTAATTTGGAAATATGAATTTAATTTAATTTATTATACTCATAAATATTTACCTATTATAAGGTTATAAAATTGTATAAATTAAAATTTATATGTTATAAGGACTATTATAATAGGTAATTGTTTATGAAACGTAGTGCACTATGCATACATTATTGTTACGCACAGATTTAAAATGATAATATTTATGAGAAAAATTATTATTATTTAAGTTATATTTTAGTAAATAAATATATCTAATATTATATTGCACAGTTTTTCAATGTAGATAACAGTGCTATACCTATATAGGCTATATGTATAAAACACACACTTAGTTTAATATGAAACTCTAAAAAAGTTAAAAAAAAAAAAAAAACTATACCCTTGTTGGGTAAACTAAAATACATATCGAAAATGATCTAGCTTTCCAAACTCTTAGACCTATATGCTTGACAGTGGAATTTAATAATCGTTTAAAAAACAAAATTCCGGTTTCCGTTTTCAAGGCATGAAATCGAAACTGTTCAAAGGAATACCGTAGAACCGTTGAAATCGACACTACAGTTGCAAGTCCATTGATATTCAGGTATTTCGCGCGAATTATCGATCTGTTGGTTTTAATAAACACAACAACATTGACGATGTAAATAACATTTTATAATACAGCCATAAACGCTTTTACTATGAGTTATAATAATAACTGTTTTGCTCTTGACATTTTTTTTAAAAAAACAATTTCCGTTAGACAGTGTATAGTAATCGATGTGATAATTTGTGTATGAGACGAAAGGTGTAATCATTTTTATTGGAAATGTATTCCACGTAAGTCGTGGTGACGTGGTTACCTCAGTGGTTACCAATTAGGTCGGTTAGGTGTCCAACGAACTTGCGGAGTGTAGTGTATCGTCGATGACTGCAGATGATATTATTATTATCATTATTATGACTGACCGTCGTCGCCATCGCATCGCGCAAAGCGCGTTTTGTGCTCACTTGGTGGTGTTCATCGTTATCCGGGGTTGTTGTACGATAGAAATCGCCGACATGAAAACGATATATAAAAAGAAGAGAAAAAAAAAATACTATTACGCGCGTACCTCCTACCTACATAATAACATTATGCCTGAGCGCGCGCGTACCTGTCATAATATTATACGTGGTGATTCTAGGTAGAATTAAAGTGAATTTATCATAATTGTTATGTATTATTTGAAGCTATATTAATATAAAACACGACATTTTTAAAGAAAATTCATTTTTTTTATGTATATTTTATCGTTATTTTTTTCAGTTCATATTGAAAAAAAAAACCTAATATTATTTTTAGAACGATTTTCTGAGTATTTTTATCCAAACATATTTCAAGTTTCGTTGATCGGAGTGGAGTTGCATCAGCACAGGCACGGCCGGGACACATCGAAAATTTGTTAGTCCACTATACTAGCCCTCTGCCCCGGTTCATCTAAACCTCAAATAGGTATTATTTTAGGACACGACTTATGCGCCAGCTTTATTGTAATGAGATTCGAGAAGAGCTCGACGGAGCGTACCGCAACACCGTTTGTTATTTCGCGAAAACCAAATAATTAAGTACGATTTTTCCATCGTTTAGTGCACTCTTCGTTTTGGCCCGGTTGATGTATGAATATCGTTACGTATCTCATCATTTGTTCAGCTATACCGGTTCGAAATCGCGGGATTTTGAAAAAGAACGACCGCACGACAGTGTTACAAAATAAGCACTCTGTATAAGTACCTATGACGCGTGCAATTCTGCTGCACCGTCGGTACGTGCGAGAGGGACGCGCGTATAAGTATTGTGTACGCGCACGCGCGTTATTGCGGACGGTGAATCCTGCGGAGAGATAATGTTATGATAATAATATTATTATAACGTTTAACAATAATAATAATAATTGTCATATATCACGGTACGGCGGCGGCAGTGCCAAGTAGAGGGGAAAACCGGCTGCGAAACGATCGCCTTCGGGCGTGATGCTGTATACGGTCTTCCCGACGCTCGGGATGCTGCTGCAGAGGTCGTATCGCGCGAGACCGCTGACCGGGGGCGGCGGCGGCGGCGGCGAGGCGGTGACGAGACGGATGACATATTATTATTATTATCGTCATCTACCCGCACTCAGAACCGGAAAAAAAAACCCGCGCAAGAGTCGACAAACCGCGTGTACGATAAATACGCATGTAATACACTGTATATAGATATACGTATATTATATACGCACAGAGCGTTATATTGACATTCTTTCTCAGTTTGACGGTTTCGAATTCCGTTTCTTCGGAAACGCTCAACATATATAATGTACGTGTGCGGACGAAAAAAATATATGAAAACCAGAAAAAAAATCTAATAAAAAAAAAAAAAAAAGTTCACCGAACGTCGACCTGCCCAAGTCCACACACACACATATATATATATACAATATATGTATGTTTTATACACTTGAAGTTATTATTAATAATGCCGCGGTGTCTACAACTGCGACTGCAGTTAAAACAATGACGCGTCGTACCTCATCCCGTAGTACATATAATATTATTATATACCTACCTGCAATATTATCGCCCGCGTCCGTTGATGTTGCTGTTCGTTTGTAATATATTATTATTAGTTATGAGTTTATGACTTATGAGTTATAACGCGAGTACCTAATATATTATTATAATATAATGGTTATTATTGTGATGGTGTACACGGTTTCAAGGCAACAAAGTCAATGGTTGAATCGACGGCATAAAAATAGCAGTTAACAAGATTACTATTATTTAAATAGTAACGCATTTAACGCTCGATTGTTCGAATCGGTTGTGTTTTTTTTTTTTTTTTTTAAATACAATTTAAAATTTGTAAAAACAACAATTTAATTAGTCATTTAGACAAATGTATGCACACCCGAACCCGGTTTGACGTTTGTTAACAGATGTGATTATAGGTTTGTATTTTTCTTTTAAGCCATCATCTCAATTACAATACATGTAAGTGTATACAGATGATGATGATAGTAAAATAATATTTAAACGAGGCATTACAAATTTAAGTACAACTAAATATATTTAAGTCAAACCCGATCTTATTTTTAAAAACAATTTTTTTACCTATTATGAAAAGCCTTAACTAAATAATAATGTCAACTAATTTAAAATATTTTAAGTACATTATTTGATAAGTTAATAGTACTCCATTGTTGACCCTTGCATGTTTTACTGCAATTCTTACGTTAATGTCGTCTTTAGGTATAATATAATACATGAATTGTAATTATACTGTGCACAATTATTATTAAGTAAATTTATATTTGTTATCACGACGTAAACTTTCAAAAAATATTTAATGATTGACTCCTATTTATGCTCATATACAACCATCCTTATACCTATGTCCTAACTCCTAAGGTTAACTTTATACGTTCAGAATTAACACGAAAATCAAAAACCAAACTTGAAACTATCCATAAATCTATATAGGTAATCAATAAATTATAGTATTGTTTGAAAATTATAATGGGACTTCGCAGCAAACACTAAAAATAATAAAATCGATGCAGTTTTTTTTTTAAATATTATTCTTTTATATAAAAATTATTTTTAATTTCCGGTTTAATTAAAAATAAACAATTTACAAAATATAAACTCATGTTAAGTTACCTATAGTATTCAATTATAACAGTTAAATATTAATAATAATATTATTATTTATAATATAAATGTATCTTTGAATTAATTATGTTTATTGTTACTGTATTTTTATAGAAGGTATAATAAAATTAATAGTACAGTAGCAGGTAGCAATATAAATGTATACTACGAAGTACGAGTATTATATATATATATTTTTTTAAGACATCAACGGAATGGTTATATTAGCCGGAGTCACATTATTTACATTGGAAATAGGTCGAAATTTCATTACATTACACTACATTAAATTACTTGATTACTATATTATATGTGTAGGTACATTGTTGTCTTAGGTAATATATTATTCGATAAGATGACAGAGTTTAATTTCGTTGATAAACTTAATTAATTTTCTGAACGTCTTGGGAATGGATACACTTATGGTATAGTAGATGAGTAGATTGTCTTTAATCATTGCCCAAATTCGTTTTTTTATGTATTATGATTCAAGTTTAACACAAAAATTACACTGTTACATAGAATTTCTCAATGATAACCTTACATTGGCTCTTATTTATTTATTTTCAGAATTATCAACGTAAGACAACCTAGTATTAATAGTGTAAGAGAATTTTTTGATCATATTTATAGGAAAAACTAAAAAAAAATTATATAATGTATAGAATAATTTATTATAAATATTTCATGAAAATGTCAAGTATCTACGGTTATTTGTTTTTGAATTAGAACAAAATAATAAAATCAAGTTATTCGAAAACTGGTTTTACGTAAAATGCACGTTTTTCATTAATTTTTTATTTTTTTAAGAAACCAGTTATTAAAAGAAATACTTAGAATTTTCCACTTTTAAACTTCCCAAGTACCAACTAGATTTACTCTACTAGGTACCAGAAAAGATATTGAAGTTAAAAGTTTCAACATTTTTCTGCTCCACGAGTTGATGAAAGACACAAACATAAACACAGTACAAATACATCATTAGCAACATTCAACTTTAATTTAAACCAAAATGAAAATGTGTAAATTGCACCATACACAATATAAATTGGTCGTAATTAAGTTGTAATTTGTAATCAAGCTGATACACCAAAATAAAAAAAAAACTATGCCACGCATTCCAGATTACACTAAACAACGATATACCTATTATACCTACTTAGAAACTTAGTTGTGTAGTTGTGTACCTATAATAATTTTCTGAAGAATGTTTACTCTAAAAAAACTGAGTAAATACTATTATATCAAATTATCAAAGTAGGTAGGCTAATTAATTATTTAGTATTGGACACTTTTTCCTTTTAGATAGGTCGGTATTTCAGATTATAAATTCTACCTTTGGATTCAAGAAGTTTAGAATTCATGTTTGTTTATCGCTCACCCGCAATAAGACAAACAAAACTCCAAACTCATCAATTTTGAAATATTACACGAGATTTTTATAGATTTTGGTACGTTCTTAATCTAACGCTAGGTTTACATATTATTCACACCATCCAAACGCATGGAACGACAAACTTTCATCATTGTCTCAACTTGCGAATGGCACACATGCAATCACTATACCAAATCGACTAAGTAAATATCGGTAATTTAATAATTTTACTATCTTTGGCTTTTTTAAAAACTTTTTTGTTGATTTTTTAACTTTGCTACCTAAAATGAATAATTTATTTTTATTTTTACGCGTGTTTCAAGGTATGTATATTTAATATGGTGCAAATTGCATGTTTTTATGTTGGTGTGCTAATCATCACAGACGTGTGTATATTAATTAAATA
>VUJU01000168.1:59210-77366 GCA_009835225.1 Aphis craccivora | reverse complement strand
AAAAAACAGCTGTGACTCTTGACTTTTTTTTACAATCAAGACAAACGGAGTTCTTATAGCGTCAATATGTATGGTCCATATACCTACAATTTTTTAGTGCAAACACAAATTCAATCCTGTTTTTTGGCATATTATAATTATTATATAACCCGGATATAGTATATAGTATACTGCAACAAGTATTAAAATGTCATGTATATAAGTATTGTGCCACAATGGTAATAAATTTTATCAATTATTATATTATTATTATTATTATTATTTTAATTACAACGACGACAATTACGGCTGAGATGAAGGACGTACGCACATCGTCCACATACCTGTAGTGCACTCTTAATTCATAAGCCAACCCAATGGTAAACGAGTATTCGGTACCATTAACCAAACGCCATGGCGTGCGGTTGTGTCAGATAATTCGCAGTTCATGTCACCGACAGCAACGACGACAATATTAATAATGACGATGACGCACGCGTATTGTATACAATAATATATAAGATGCATAATATATTGGACAATATTGCGTATGTAATGCTATGTATACTCGAAAATGATAGCATACAATTTGCGAAACGATTAAAATAAAAAAATGAGGACATAGACTTAAGATGAAGACATAGTAAATAAAAACTGTGTATTAATAAACCTTAATATTATTTATAAATACAATCTGAATATTATACAGTATTGTAACCCTTCTGGATTTATACGTGATTAATATAACTTAACCAAATCGTGTAAAAGTAAAATATAATTAATACCTAGGTAAAGAATTTAGTAAAAATAAAAATAATAAAAATATAGCAGTAACTATAATAACAGTGTTGTAAAATACACTATCTACTTTATTAGGTAGTCAAACTATAACTTCTTGTTTTATACAAATATCCATAAACCCTAATTAAAACTACTATAGGTAAGTAATTGTGGTTTATCTTTAATACTAGTTGAATTACTTTGAGATGACATTGTGTCTGTGAGAAAATAAAATAATTTACACCACAGCCCTTAACCAAAACTATTTTAATAGTACCCTTAAAACTAGTTTTCGAAAACAGATTTCTAAATGTGGGTTTCTGATACAAAATAACTATATTTAAACGAAAAAACTCTTATTATGTAAGCTGACGGTAAATCTTTCTGGGAGTTTTCAAGTATGTTTCGATATGACCCTTATTTAAAGTCCTAAGTGCGTCCGAAATAGGGTATCACCCAAGGACGTTCAGAGAAAGAAATACATTTTTTTTTTTTGTAGCAGTAGTCCAATACATCTCAATTTGTTTAGAGTTTACTAGAATAAACTACAAAAAGGTATAATAATATACATCATAAAAAAGTACATATTTTGGGTAAATGAATTTATTTTATAATGATCTTTGACCTTTGTATTTGTTTTTATAATTATTATAGATCACCTTTACAATGCACAATAATATACATATCACTAATTTTATCAATATTAAGTTTATGTGCGCACTTGGGTAAGGTTAACCTACCCTTGGTTAGCATGTAGATAAGGTGTAGTCAGGATATCCCCAATATTTTTTACATTTAACATTTGTACTATAATACTAAATTAATTTAGGCTTAGGTTAGGTTACATAGCCATATAGGTACTATATATATAATACATATAACATTTTTTAATTACAAAACATATAACTTAAAAAATGCATAATGAATAGTCAATTTATTTCAATTATTTTGCTTTGAAAAATAATAATATAAATTTAACAGTATATCAACAGACAACAAAATATTATAGAAGTTAATTCGTATAAAAATTACCAAGAGTATAACTTAATCGGAACAAAAAAAAAAAAAAAAATGTAACCAAATAGTTATTATTTTAACGTTTGCAATAAGTGAGTATTCGAATATAGTAGCTTCATAAATAATTGAAATTCTTACTCTTATATACATAAACAAAAATCACATTCAAAATTAATTTACCGTTCAAAGTTTCTCTTAATTCTATACATTTTTGATTCTTAAAGCAAAGAAAGCAAATGGTTTTATAATAATGTACTTTTTTTTTGTTTTGGCAAAAACTTTTTGTGCAGTAAAAGCGCTCTAAAAGTTTCATACAATATTCCTTTTATGAATCAAAAATTGGACTAAAATCATACTTTAGAATGGTATATTTTCTAAATGCAGAGTACATGATGATTTGAGAAGAAAATGACAATACTGTATGGTAAATTATTCATAAGATTTTTTAATAACTATCGTTTAAATAAATATCCTTTATTTTTCCGTCTCGTAAAAAATCAATTTTTAGTATTATTGTAATACCTAGATATTTATTTATTTAGCAGTTAAAATAACACTATTACATTATCAATCATAATAAAAATGTTACCTATTAAATTTTTTTTAAATATATAGTTAAGTAGTAGATATAAATATACATACATGTTTTAAAATTGTTTTTCTCTAGATAGGTAGTCTATTTATTAACTTAGTTATGGGTTATTAATCACTGTAATATTATATGTTTATATGTTTATAATTTATATGTATCTATCATATATTATCATGTGAAAAATTATTTTAATAAGAATATTTTAATGATGTGTAATTGTTTTAAAATATAAACATATTATATTTATGAATTCTACGCAATAGGATATAACTTATAGGCTTAAAAATAAAATTTTAACTGGAAGGTATATATTAATATTATTTAATTATTTAACATCTTCATTCATTGAACTGGAGATAGCTAGGCTGTTGAAATTGTATATAACAAACACCCATTATTCACAATGTTCTTTTCTACTATTATTATTATATTTTTTTTTATATTGTTTTTTTTTTATATTTTATGACTTGTAAATTCCGTTCCAGTACTTTCGTGATCTTTATTGTTCAGTATTTTCACCCTTCTTCCGCGTACCTATGTAGAATCTCGCGAAAACTGGTGTTTTGAAAAAATAATGTATGTTTAATGTTTATATAAATCCCTTGTATAAACACCATTCAAACAATTTCGATTTCATGTTATTACATTTTTTATTGTAATTTATATACAGAGTAAATTTTATTAATCACTATTTTAGTGAGAATTCCAATAGTTTAACCGTAAAAAAATAATAGGTACTATAACCTGCTACTACAAACAATATGAACTCTTAAATTATAAATGTATACTTTTTTTTCATTTTATACATCAGTTAAATTTATAATGTTATTGAACATTTTTTATTTGAATTTCTGACACAAAAAAATCAAAATCAAAGCACATTATTAGTGATTAAAATTTAAGATTTGAAAAAAATTATTAGTAATGAAATTAACAATTGATTAATTAAAGCCTGTGTTATAAATATATTTAGTAGAATTAACCTTATTAAAACTCCAACAAAAGTATTCAACATGGGAATTATAATCTACACTTTTTTTTATATATCTACCTCTTGGCTGCTACTATACATAAAGGTAACTGATTTGAATAAATGAGGTTTAAGCAAAATAGTATTTTTATCCACAGCACCAGTTTCTGTAAGCCTTAGGTGCACAGAGAATTCCGTGTATCCATTTTTCAATTGTGGTCTTAACAAAGATTAAATTTAAAACGACAGTTGAAAAATTCAGGCATACTTCGGAAATAACGTTTAAATGGTTAAGTCTGTTTTACCCATAAACTTTAAGATTTCTTTAACGCATTTAAGGAGACGTCTTCTAACTTAGTTAAATAAATACAATGGAATTGTGATAGCTCACGAAATTAATGTAAAAGTAGTAAGTACCTATAACCAAACAGTTCAGCTCTAAAGTAAAAGTGTATTAAACCAGATTTTCACAAACATTCGAAGTTAAAATGTTGACCATATAATATAGTATATACATACATCATACAAAAATACAGCATTTTTAAAAACAGGGCTGATAAAACTATAATATTTTGGATATTGAAATGGTTCCAATTAATTTGAGTATAGGCATTAGACAGGCATACTGAAGTAGGTATGTATTATTTATAATCATTAAATAATATGCAGAATAATAACCTGCCAACCGTAATTATTTTAAATTACTGCTATTATACTATTATGCTTGGTTTCCAATTTATTATTATGCTACATTTAATAATTTTTAGCATATGTATAGACGTTTAAAAAGCTTTTAAAAGTTCATACACAATAGGAAACCATTTTAAATCAATTAGATAACTATGTGATGATAAAACCAAATATATAGGTACTTATAATACATTTATTATTTTCATTAAAAATATATAAAAATAATATATAATAGTATAATGATAATATGATTGATATTGGAAACTTATTGGTATCCATTATATGAGAATAAAATAATTAAAAAAAAAAAAAAAACAATAATAAAAATTACAAAAAATATTTATAGAAATAAAATAATTTATTATAACCTTAGGGCTTGAGATTTAAATGTCCTGAAAAAAATTTTTTTCTAGCAAACTAGATGAATGCTAATATGAACATAAAAATGTATTTATACATTTAAAGTCTTTGGGCAGTTATTTATTTTTGAATTAAAAAAATTTAATAAACCAATATAATTAAATCCGTTAGACATTTTATTAAATAGAGAGTACGTCATCAAAAAGTATACTCCTAAATTTTCATAACTCGCCCTAATACAATCCACATTACATTATGGCACGATTATTTACAGCTCTGCCAACCACAATATCTTAAAAATACTCAACAAAGTATTAAAAGCAAATATTAGAATGTCCATTTGGGCTTATTATTTGGTATATTTTGTGTAAAGCCAACTGTCTATCGCTGGAAATCAGAAAAAAAATTCATCATCTCAAAATATGCACAGCCAAAATTATGTCCACTTCCTAACACGTTTTATAGAGACCCTATCACGAACACCATCTGAAACGATTATATATATATAAGGCTTCTGATTCACGAGATACTATAAAAAATATCGTTGAACATAAAAAATATAAAATCGATGAAATACATCTCAACAAGCCACCCGTAGAACACTAACTACATAAAAATGACACTCCCCACAGCTAGCTAATAATCAATGTGTTTCGCGAAATAATTAACAACGAATTTTCAAACTATTACTATCAAATATCTGTAATATAAAAGCTTCAAAAACAACAGTTTAAATATTTTTTGTCGTCACTATAAAACAACGCACTCTACAATATATACAATATACATATATTTATACTCGTACATAACATATTATTGTTGTACCTATACCTAACCAATATAATATCATTAAGATGAATCTAATAGACTAATAGAGTATTATATTGTTGTAGATAACTTATTGTTTACTGCACGCAAATTGGTGTCAGTAATTTTAATTTCGTTTGAATATCGATGTCTTAATGTGATATTATTCAAAATATAATATAGATGACATGACAGTTATGTAATAGGTATCTATGAGTACGTATTAATATTTCATTCGATCTTGATGGCTTGTCGATCAAAAATGCATATACGGATTCTGCAAACAATTCAAATGGCATATATACTGTTTCTGAAAAATACATAACATGATGATATGTAACAGTTTTGCGTATCAAGTGCACATAGATATAAACTACACACACACACACACATATTTTTTTTTATAGTACAGCTATACAACAGCCGCATATAATCATCATGCACACATATCCTACTCTACATCAATAGCTGTTGTGACGTAAACAATCATGAATTACATTTATATTTGCTATAGGTGTTGCATGAACTATTCAACGGTTTTCCGTGCTCGGGGGCTTAAATAATATCGAAAAAGACTGTACACTACTGCCTTATGTGCACTATAGGACGGCGGGGATCGGCGTAGTTGTCATCGAGTTTCCGATAACGATTTCCACGGACCATAATGCACAAAACGAAAAACTTTTTATCTCCCGCGATCGGATCATATATTATAAATAATATATTATATATATATAGTATTATATATATCGTGTATATCTATCTGTGTGAAACGTAATTTCACCGCAGAGACTGGTCTGGCGCGTAAGTTTTTTTAAACAATTTTTTCACCTCGATTATACACAGTGGAACAAATATAAGTTCAAACGCATGTAAAAATAAAATCAGTTTCAGGTCAAATTCACATTCTGCGTACATACTTGTATAACATGTGCAAATATATTATATCTCTATATAAATATATACATATGTCATATGTATATAAACCTATAGGTAGAGAGAGAGAGAGGGGCGTAGACATGACGTATGTATATTATACTTGGCGTAAAAATCTCGCAATCAATTCCATGCACCCACCCGTGTCACAATATTATGTACAACACATAACAGTGAGTACCTGAATAATATTGAGTATTTATTATATTATTATACGCTTACCGTTAACGGATATGTGATTAATTCCGGTATCGTTCGAAATATACCTACATGTATAGGTACCAATACGCGTATTTCGAACACTATAATATTCTGTATGGTTTAGGTTATCGGAATAATTTATTTCAATATATTATTATTATTACTTTGTTATTTTAGTGAGATACTGAACACGTGGATAGTACTTGTCTACAATACGACATAATAGATTCATTGACGTATAATAGAGAGACGATTATATTAATATTATTATTAAAAAAATATATTACTTATACATTTTTAAATTGATTAAAAAATATACAGTTTAATAAGTTGAACAATATATCTATATATAATGTAAAAATTAAAAAGTGTTAAAAATAAATATATTTTAGCTTTAGTCCAAAAGGAGATGCTATAAAATCATTTATATAATTTTACTTATTATATCAAATTTTGTAATAGGTATCATGAATAAATCAAACTATAATAGGATAAATAAATATACTATAATATTATGCTAATAAATGATTTTATTATTATTATTTATTTTTTAAATATCCATAAAACTTGTATAAGAATAGGCAATGAATTATTTCTTATCATACATAATGTACCTACCAAAAATAAAAACATTTATATATTCATTACTATCCCGAATTCTTAGTACCTATTTGCTTTTACGTAATATATTACTATTACATTTATACGCTAGATACAATATCTAGTCCTTAGTGTTCATTTTACCACATTTGCCTAACATGGTAAAACTCTATTAGTTATCTCTGTATATTTTACCATGTAGTCATGCAGGTTATAAATTAAAAAACACCATAGAGAATTTATTCCAGGAGCTAAAATTTCAATAGTGCGAATATTGCATCATGAGGTATAATTGCACTAGAAATAAAAACTTCTATATGCCTACATAATTTATGAGTAAAAAATCTCAAGTAAGTATTTAACTTAGAATTTGATGGTATTAATCCCCAGTAACATTTCCCTAAAGAATATTTATATCAGGTAAAAGATCTTTATTAAATATTTACCTCAGGTAATGTGTAGGGAAATTTAGATACTGCAGTTATCAACAGTAATTATATATAAAATCAGAATTAACACGACGATGTCACCAAATATTTATGGTATAAATTTATTCCTATATTAGAGATTTCGTATTTCACCTTAATTATAATTTTATACGATGAGCTAAGAACTTTTTATTTTTAAAAACCATACACTATTTATGTATAAAGATGCACAAGTTTTCTCAAATTCTCGTTTACCCATCATATGATTTACTAGTATAATTTAATAATACGTTATTTTATTATAATTTTGCTAGATCCAAACTGCAGTGTTCATTATATTTTGAAATTGAAATGTGGTTGTAGTAATTGAATTTAGTTTGCATTTTTATGTATGCATATTAGATAAATAAACCTAGCATTAGTTTTTAGTTACACAAATAAACATAATTGTATTTCTGTTGATATTTCTAATGTGCCTATGTATAGTATTGCGACTTCTTTTATAGGCGTATTCGTTTCATTGTAATTTGCATATATAGGTACAAGTAAGTATTGCAGAGGTGTATATATGTTTATTTTTTAGAGAAAATTAATAAAATGGAAATACCAAACAAACGTTAACACTTTATGATCAAGCATCATTATTGTATACTTTTATTTTTTAAGCTAAAAACTACATTTATATTATATTAACTGCTGCAAAAGACAATTAAAAATATTTAAATATTTCCTCAATACTTGTTCAATGACCGATGTGTATTTATTGCCAATTTTACAACATCTAAGACTGATCTTCATGACTTATTTTATATTAACATTTTACGTATTAATAAATATTATATTTTATTATAATATTATGCAATATTCAATAAATAAATAATAATAAATTGCTTGAATGAATTTTGATTTCCAAGCATAATTTTAGTTCTCCACCAACTTCGTCCTGGTATAGTTAATATATACCTACCATACTATCATAAGTCATAACTTAATTGATTTATTAGTTATGACTATCGCCATGATTAATTATTTACATTTGTTTAGCTAGGTAGAGAAAAATTACTGAGTTTTAGTTTCATTAAATTTTAAATTTAAATTACTTGTTCGTATTATTTTGTAAAATGTTATAAAAGAACTATGCACACATAACCTGTTACATATTAAATTATGATATGAAATAGGCATAATAATGTATAGCCAGTTATATTTTTAAACACGAGTTAAACCATTACAAGTACACAGTAATATTATATTTAATTTTGATTGTATACAAGTGAAATAGATATACTTTAGAAATACTTCGCTAAAAAAAAATTAACTAAAAAAACTCATATTGTAACAATTATCCCAACTCGAAAGAATTTTTTAACGGCGTATTATGCTGGGATGATAATAAAACATTGAAAAATAAATAAATAGTTATAAAATAGTGGCTTTATTTGACTTTTTTAATAGGGTGCAAAATTTAAAGAGACAAATTTATTTTCATTGTTGGGCCATTTTTTCTCGTTCATACTAAATTCATGTTTTTATACGTATATAAAGCATG
Source organism: Aphis craccivora (assembly GCA_009835225.1). Taxonomy (NCBI): domain Eukaryota; kingdom Metazoa; phylum Arthropoda; class Insecta; order Hemiptera; family Aphididae; genus Aphis; species Aphis craccivora. The sequence goes on along the minus strand of VUJU01000168.1, from coordinate 68,457 downwards.
GGTGGGGTGCAGTCTTGAAAATAATACTTTTATTTTGTATTCGAATAAATGGTTAAAAACTAAACATTAAAATATATATATATACAGAATATATTTTCAAATAATCAAAGAACATTATTTTTAGCTGATACAATATAATTTATTGTGGATTAAACAAAATAATTATTACAACTGAATATTAATTATTAATACACTTTATAATATTTTACGCAGACATATATATTTTGGTAATAACGAAAAACTATATTATTAGATTTTTCATGTCTATACTAAATTTTATTTTAATGATTACTAGTCAAGTTTTATAATTTATAAACATAAATTTCCCATTTTTTTTTCTAGAATAAAGTATAAAAAATATAATTCCCGCTAAAAAAAAACATAAACATACTTGGAATTTGTAATTGAATATTGTTTTTAAATAATATTTAAATACAAAAAAGCTGGTAAGTGGGTACCGCTCTGTTGTACACTATGTATGGATCATTATTATATATTATAGGAGTGTTAAATTTGAACCCAATGATAGTTATCATTGTATATACGAAAAACGATTCTGAACGGAGATGATTTGTCAGCCTAGAATATAATTTCAAATGGTTGGTGAAAAAGGTGGTTTATGTTTTAATGGCCTGAATACACCAAAATTTAAGTTCTTTTATAATTATTATAAGCTAAACTTATGAAAAACTTTGTATTCAATTTTTAACTCTAAGCTACTTATACAAATATTTTTATGAATTATAACAAAAATAATTTGCTAATATTCAGGAATTTGACGAATTTTTATCAATATTTGAACTTCAAATGCTAATAAAAAAATTTGTGCCATGTATTCTTATAATTTTTTAATCACTATAAGAATAATATATGAGAAACTTTGCATTGAATTTTCGAATATTTTGATAGGGCCAAAAAAATTGAAAATTTCAGTTGTCTATAAATAGCACAAAAAAAGTCAAAATATTTTGAAAGTTTAACTGTATATATATGACAATTATATATATACAACTAATATAACAATTTGATGAAATTTTCAAGTATTTACAGTGATTAGTTTTTGAATTACAACCATATAAAAAAATCGATTTGGTCGAAAACTGGTTTTGCGTAAAAATTCCCGTTTTCCTTAATTTTTTTGGTTTTTCCCGGCGCTTTTGAAAATTATTGGGAATTTCAAAAAAATGAACTGCTCAATGCACCAACTAGATTCAATTTGCTATCGGAAACCTCCCCCAAAGTTTGAAATTGAAGCATTATTTCGACAAGTTCTCGTGTACACAGACACAAAAAAAAAAACACAACATTGTAAAATCAATACACTCATCGCTCCGCTCAGAATCTAATAGATAATAATTGGAAGTTGAAAATTATAATTATCATAATATATTTTAACTTGTATGCATCGTCAATCGATCGTTTATTCATTTTATAGCAGGTTAATTTATAAGACACAGAAAACAATAAAAGTGTCTAAGTAAATATTATCTCTCACTCTCAAAATGGCTCCCTAGAGGTGGACGACTATTAGCAGTTTTATGTATTGGTGAAAATGTCATTAAAAGTCTGTTGGATAATATTTTTTTTTAAATCACTACAAACGTACAAACTACAATTGACGGGATTTGAAACGTAAACTTTTATATATACATATATATATATATTATTACGAGTATATGTATATCTATTGTATACGTTATTGTCTTATGTTTTAACAGTTTATATTATAGAAGCTCCAATTATAAAACTTCTTAACGAATAAATGATGATTATAATAATTGATAATGTTATAGACCACCTGTTTGATGTGTGATATATGTTTGTATTATTCTATATACCTATCGTATATTATTATAGAATATAGCTAATATAATATTATTTACCTGACCTAAATTAAATTTACGTAGCTTTGGTTCATTATTTTATTGTTTGAAAGTTGTACAAAACTATAAATCACAAACGCAAAACTATCATAAAATTATAGACCTTTAGACTGCAACTACATTAGAATACATACAATTACATTATGTAATTTACTATAAATCTGCTACCTAAAATGCTATTATTTTGTTGTTTAAACTAGAACCAATATTTTATCTACCTAGCACTTTTTTTTTATTTACGCAACTCTTTTTAGCAGTCCAAAAAAAAAAAATCGTTCTCATTCTGTCCAAAAACAAAATAGGTGCATACTCGTAAACAGGTTAGGTGAGTACATTGTTTTATAGGCATGCTGTATAATATTTTTGTGGAGTGCTTTATAAAATATATTATTTAAAAAAAAAAATTTAACTTTATATTTATTTATAAAATAATAATCTACCTAGATAAAATCGTTACATTCTATAATAACTATTTATAGCTTAAAATTAATCTATTAAATTTCTACGTCTACGGTTTAATCATTATAAGTTTTTAAAATATTTAAAATTTAAATACAAGTTTAGTAAATCGTTTATACTCCCGTTTAGTCCATCCGTTCGTTAGTTACTACTTAGCAGAACATGGTGTTAGTTGGAAATACATTTGACTATTGTCTTATGCTACAAAATAGATACTAAATTATAAACATTACCAAATTCTTTTAACTTTGCAAATAGAAATAGAATGTTTATTGGGTTGCATTAAATACGTTTAGAAACCAACAATTTAAAACGTTAGTGAACTTTTCTAACTTGTTTTTAATAACTTATGAGTTATGGTGAAACTTTTTTTTTTAAATTTAAATTTAATTGTATTTCTAATACAAATTTAACTAGTGAATTTTGAGACTTTATTGAATTATAAGTATTTTCAGTTTTTTTTTTTTAATCGGTGTAAAAATCTCAAAAGAAACCTTGTATTAAATTAAAACAGTACGAAAAAGTTGTCTACAAAATACACAGTTAAATTTGATAAGAAAAATAAATAAAATAGAAAAACCTACTTAGAAACACATCATTATATGATTGAAATAAAAATTAATATAATAGTACCTATTTTTAGTCAACTTAGTTTATACGTTAATGAAAATAATATACTGCAGTTTATTTGGACATAGATACTTAACATGACCCTAGCCTATACCTGAGAAACTGATCCTACTATCGTCGACAAGTCTCACGGATAACTTATAATGTTATTATTAATTATTAATTATAATGCACCGGAAGTAGGTAGGTACTGCGGATAAACACGAATGCTGTATTTTCGCGTGATCGAGACTTGTAAAAGTGCACTCGATCAATGTATAAAATATGTATTGTACGTCTATAACGTTGTAAGTACCTAAAATAATAATTAACGTTGTGCCGAAGTCATAAGATAATAATTATTTTATAATGCTATAGCGTTCACACGGTACTACGTAAAATGAAAAAACAAACATGTTCTGTGAAGACAATCGAACTCGTCGACATTTACAATATAATTATTAGTTTATATTGTAGCTTCATTTTACAACGCTAGCACGTCAATATAAACGCTATTTCCGCACATCGTGTCCATCAGCCGTTCAACACGCAACGATATTAGTTAATATAATATCACTTTTTGTTAAATATACATATGAATATAATAATTATCACCCTCTATAAATAACGTGACCGTATACTACATAACTATTGGTCATCACTCGAGCTTTAGTTAATATACCTATAATAGAACTTGAATTTAAATGCCAACAGTACTCTGCTAATTGTTTTTGCATTCCCTAAAACATTGGTTTACAAACACAAAATTCATTTTATGTACATCAAAGAAGTCGTAAAAATGAAACTTTTATTTTACATTTTTATATTTCGAGTACCTACATTTTTTATTTATATTATAATGGGAATTATTTATTTTGTTTGTTATTATTTAGTATTTTATTTTTACTAATAAAAATGCAGCTTGAAACATGCTGCAGTATACAACAATCTGACAAATTATATTTTCAGGCAGCTAGATTTTATGTATATGCGAGTACACAATAGTATATAGTTAGAAGTTTTATTTACGATTTTAATCAATCGACAATAGCGATAACGCTAATATTCATGATTGTATGGTTCAATAACGACGGTTAGTGGAGTGGAGTGGAGTGTGGACGTCGACGTCGACTAATTGTCAAGTGAATTTTGTTGTGAAAAATAAAGAAAAAAATAAAAATAAAAACAAAAATAAAATAATAAAAACATCTATAATACTGAACAATACAAATAATAAAATATATATATTATATTTTTATGTTTCATAATATTTATTCAATCACGTTAAAAAATTTTAAGGATATTTTTTAAATTTTATAATATTATTGCTGACTTAGTTATTGTTATTATACTTATATAGTCATAATACAAACGAAAACATTGTAATACATAAATATAGAAAGCAGACTTAAAATAAGTATAATTACACAAGTACGCTTATTAGTAACTGATAGATATTATGCAATAAGTAATATTTATCTTTATCTTTTAAAATAAATAGTATTTTGTTTAAAAAACGTTAATAATTAATTTGTTTGAAATACAATAATATGGCTATGAAAAATGATTGTCTTCAAAACTTCGTCTTCTAACTATCAGGTTGAAATGTTATGCCCACATCAACTTGACAGCTCACAATGGCATGTCACTACAATAATAATATTATTATAATATTATATGTTAAACGGTACTATGCCATAAATTATAATGTCAATTTTTTTATGTTGGTTGCATAATAAAATTTAAATTCTTGTATTATAAACAGCTAATAACATGGACGGTACATAAAAATATAAACAAATTGTAAAGTATAAAAATAGGCATATAAAAAATGAAAAGTATTGTTAAACGCCAATGCGTATACACTATACAGTATACAACGTATTAAAATTAAAATATGATTATAACAATAAATCTTATAATATTTTCCTATTATTCGTATACATCTGTATATGCACAGATTTATTTTTTACGTTGTTTTCCCTTAGTCTTCTAAAACCCCAATGAGATTTTAAAAAATAACTCCTTAAAAGTACCATCTGATTCCAATCACTAATATATCTAGAAGGACTACATTAAACTTTTTAACATTTTCACACTGTCTAAAATCGAGGGTTCTCAAAAAAAAAAAAAAAAAATTATACATCCATCAATGTTCTATATAGATGGTTTTTTGGTTCCGTTTAAAATCTGAAACATAAAACAACATAGTACCTGCAAAACAAAGGCAAATATATTATACTACATAAATATAATTTACGGCATTACGGCAATCTAAAAAACACGGCGAGTTGCAACGGTGTTTATTATTTTTTTGGTTCTGCATTATTTACTAAATTGAAACAATTCACAGTTGTTGAATTTATTATGATTTAAATGTTTTAAACGTAATTTAGTAAAATATTTATTCTAATAAAAGGTCTTATCCATTATAATGGCAGTAAAAGTATACTTATGTAACATACACATAGATAAGTATTATTTTAACTTTTAAGTGCCATAGCTAATACATTGTATAATGTTAATATAATTTTTTTTTATTATTTTATATACGATTTATACTTTTAAATATTTATTTTATTTCTACAATATAAATAACTATTACAAATTTTAAATCATGATGACAGATTCAGTTTATCCATATGCTTATAAAATATTTATAAATTATATAATGCAATTTAAGTAGTTTTATAAGGCGCTCATTAATGTACATCATTTTGAATATCTACCATAAAATATTAAATAAATGAAATAATTACATAATTAAAAACGAATAAATATTTTATAAAATAATTAACGTTAAAAAATATAATCCTACTATAGTACTATATAAGCTAAGTATCCCTTTAAGATATAGATACCAATTTAAAACGGTGAGGTATAATGGAATCTGAATTATCACACTAATTTAAATTTATAAATCCTCATGGGAAACCTTATATAAAGGCTTCATTAATTAGAAAAATTATATATATTTTTTTATTTATTTATTTATTTTTTTTTTTTTTTTTGAATAAATATAAAACAAAGTATATTATATTATATACATATTATATAATATATATCTTGAAACGACCTTTTTTTAGTTACAAATGTAATAAAAAAATGTTATGTAAAAAAATTAAAGTTCTAAAATTGTGTATTTTAAAGATAAAACTATGACAGTTTTTAAGACAGTTGTATACTACAGTAATTAAAACTAAAAATTAACTTCCGGACTATTAAAAATTATAAATAATAAAAATAATTTCATACGCTTTTGCGTAAACGAGTTTATTAAAATATTTAAGAATCAGAAGCATTTTTCGAAAAAAAAAAATATACATAGGTATACATTTTACAAGATACGCGACTTAAAGATACCATAATTGAATCCTGTATAAATTTCAATTATATAAATTACTTATTTAATATTTTTACTTTATTATACCATGTGTACTGTGTAGATAAGCATTTTACATTTTAAAAGGCGCAAATTAATTTTTTTCACACTTTTAAACGTAAACACTTCCCTTATATATTGTTTTTACACTTCAATATTCCTTATTTAAGGAATAATATAATGTTTAAAATGTATAAATAATTTACTGCATACACTTATTTATTTCTCAAGTATTGTGCAATAGTTTAAAAATAAGAAAAAGTTAAAAATTAGCTGTTATTATTATTATTATTATCTAATAACACGAAAGATCATTTCTGAGCTGACTATGATGATATACACCATTTACTGTTAATTTGTTTATAATATCATTTTTGTGAATTATTATTTATTATCCACGAGTCCCATATACCTTTATCTGTTGCACCATCAATAAAATAAACAATTAACGAAAAAAACTAAAAAACATAAATATGGATAAAATTCAAAATTATATCGAATAATATTATATTAACGAAACGCAATCATATTTTTGTGTGGTATTATTTAATTAGTATTTACATAATAAAACTATTATACATATCGGTAACAAGTTCAATTTGACAAATGACTGTGCAATTGATAAAATAATACAAATCATCGATAATACGCTATAAGGCTATATTATAATATTTGTATAACATACACAGTAATAATAACAATCCTTTTAAACGGTAAACCTTTTATTCCATCACTGAAATTACTCAAAACACAGTTTACGTGATGGTGACCGGGAATACTAATTAAGCTTTGTTAACAAAGTTTAATGCATTATATGAACGTCACCGCAAAAGAGAGCCTTTGTTACGAAATTTAACACTCTCGTAATATGTCTGTTTCCTTGTCTTTTGTATAGTAAACTCTTCTCAGAAAAAAAAGTTATTTAAACTCCATAACGACTAAACTTATTTTTATAACTGTTAACAAACTTTTATGTATAAAATATTTTTTTTTATTTATAAATATTTTTAATATAATATAATAAATAATACCTTAGGCCTGCACGTTATAACATTTTCAAGGGTAATTTTATCTTAAGATTTTACCCACATAAAATTGTGCGATACAGTAAAAACGATTTTTTTTTTTTTTTTTGTTAACACCATTTTGGTAATTAACTATGACAAGAAGGTATTACTAAAACTTACAAGAATTTAATTGCAAAATTATAAATATCCTAATTTGTAAATACAAAACCTAACAGAACTGTCAAGTTAAATATATTAAAAATCTGTCCAAAATAATATTTGAAACAAATAAAAGACTTTCACTGTGGGTCATATTTACAAATTACATTCAATTTAACGAAAAATGGCATGAGCCATTCGGTTCAAATAATATAACACTGATAAGACTGCTTCAACATTAGGGATGTGACAGATGATTATATGTCATATAATGGGTACATTTTTGAAAAGTGAAAGGTTAAACTTTAGATAAGCTTACTGAATTATTTTTTTCAATTTCAAAACCGTCTTTATGATTATGTTAGTTCATGAAAGAAAACATTTTTATTACTTGGCGTATTATGCAATAAATGGTTGTGTGGTTAAATAATAAAATAATAAAAATAAATGTTCATTTTGTTTATTTCTGAATAAACTTTGAGCTAGATTATTTAAATAATATTAATATCTAAGTTAGGTTAATCATCGCAGAATATAGTTTTTACGGGTACTTCCAATTTAAACAGCAGACATGTACATCAGAATATTAATTGAACAACAGCACCGATTTGAGTTTTATCTTTCTATATTATACCTCGATGACTATAGCTTAAAAAAAAATAAAAACTATTTGATTGAAAATTGTATTACTTAATTATTATAGTGAGTTTTGAAAGAAAGTATGTTTTTGTTTAAACATGTATAAACATACTTAATAAACATAATATAAAATAGGTATAATTATTTAAACTTTTTAGCATAGTTTTATGTATTAATAAAACTGAGATCAATAACTTAAAATAAATTTGTAAGTGTTTTAAACATAAATTTTCGTTTAAATCTACAAATAAAGTAAAACTTTTCTAAATTATACGTATTTCTTATAAACTCGCCGTGGAGATTTTATTTCGATTTCATAACTATTCGTGGGTAATAGAAAAAACGCATATATATATATATATATCCTATAACGCATTACGCAGGTTTAATAACTTATAATGCGCTTTACTCTAGACAAGTTTATCTAACCTAACCCAAATCAGTTCAATTTCAATACAAACAATACTGGGTAAACTTGTCTTATTTGGATATAATACCCATACTTGCATCACTATAACCTATTTATTATAAGACAATGATTTATGAAGGTAAGCGCCAAAACGGTAAATTTCAATACGCTGTTGTTATGGTCGCATATTACTTGCGTTTCAAAAAAAAGCGAACTGAACAGGTAATAGTAAATTTTCAATAGCGTATAGATAAATTAAGTGGGGCGTGTACCGTTTCCGCCAAAATTTGAAATGACCGATTCCGCCATCGCCCGTTTCCACCAATTTAAAAAAAGGTTCGATTCCCGTTTCCGCCAATCCTGCTATGGTAAAATTATTTTAATATATTCCATATTTTTGATACATGGTTTATAATATGATAATTGATACCATAAATATTGAAAAATATATAAATAACTAATAAATCAAATAATAAATACATAATATTTTGTCATAGTTTTCATAAATATAGTAGTAAAACAAAAGTGACATTTCATAAATACGTAATAAATATAATAATAAAGTAAAAATTACTTATTCATAAATACATAACATTTTTGTCATAGTTAAAATATTGTATATATTAATTAATATGAATAAGTGATTTTTACTTTATTATTATATTTATTAAAACTATGACAAAATATTATGTATTTATTA